>KV448248.1:22553-62150 GCA_001658105.1 Rhizopogon vinicolor AM-OR11-026 | reverse complement strand
GCAGTATTGGCATGCCTGCCATCGGTGGCGGTTTCGACTACGTGTGGGATCTCCCTGAAGATTGTGCCTGTGCCGGCAAGTCGGTGAGCATATTTACTTTGTTCGAGAAATATTGCAGCTTCATCTACTCCAGGTCGTGATCAACGCCCCCACCATCGCGGACACCCAGTCCTGGAGCTTCCAGTTGGCTGGTTGAAGCGGTAACTAACGATATTGTCGCATATATTCACTTGTTGTAGGAAAGGTTCTGAGGTGTCGTGTAGTTGTTTTACGGTTATGCAAATGTTAGCGTGTTGAGTAGCAGATTGGATAGGTGTGCAAGATACGTCGAGTGGGTTACACACCTGGATGTACTCGTTGACTCGTCGAGTCACGCAGTTCCTTGCTAGAGTGTGGGACTGGATATTATTTTCCATCTTGCAGTCAACGACACAGTTGCATGACATTTGTCTGCGCCTGTGACAACTAAGTTGGACACAATGGGCCATGCATTAACATCAAGAGAAATTAGTTGAACAAAGTGAGAATGGATGGAGTCATGGAGCGATTGGGAGGAGAGCGAAGGCAGCGGAAACACCGCAGGATTCTCCTGGTGACCGCTCGAGAGTCCAGCGACAGAAGGCGCGGGCGTGAAGATGCCTGAGATAACTAGCGCGTGAGGACGAGAGTAAGAGGCCACGGGAGGAGCAAATCTACATGATATCAGTGAGTAAGTGGTGCAGAGCGCTGGCAGCAAGCAGTGCACGCAGAGATTAAGATCAGAATGATTGTGGGATAGCTGGGCGGAAGTTGATGTGCGTATCGCCGTCTACATTCTGTCTGACGATCCATCTTATATATATATGATATATGGACGCATGGTGCGGTGGTCTTTATAAACCCAAACGTTACTAACCACCATTTCATTGGGTAACAGAAGGCAGTTCCGGCACCTCTCGGCACCCACGTGTCACGTGATCACATATTTCTTCGACATGACTCGGGAGCAATGTGAATTATGCATTTCATCAATTCCTACTATCTAGTCCCTTACAACCGCCATGACTGGGACTGTTCTCGCCCGAGTGTATGTCGTCAGACACGGCGAGACGGACTCAAACCGCGATAAAATCATCCAGGGTCACCTGGATACGCAGCTCAATGCCACTGGTCTGGCGCAAGCTGCTGTAACTGCAGAGGCCCTCAGACATGTCTGTTTCGATAAAGCATTCACAAGCGATCTCCAGAGGGCATCTCAGGTGAGACTAATTATATATCAATAATCAAGGATATGATCAAATATCTCTGTAGACTGCCGAGAAGATACTCCAATACCACTCTGACATTGAGTTAATCAAGGACAGCGCGTTGCGAGAGAGGGTGAGCGTCGATCTCGACATTTCACTCCAATTCATAAACCTCTTCGTTTGTCGGACAGTTTATGGGCGAGATGCAAGGCAAGAAAGCCCCATGCAATGAAGGAGTGTCTTCAATAGAGACAGGCGAAGCTCTCTTCCAGCGCTGTATCACTTGGTATGATCGGGTGATAGCAACTTACATATCCTCTATCGCAGTGCCTGCCATTACAGAAGACCGATGTAGGAACATACTCGTTCTATCACACGGGGCGTTTCTATCCACGCTTTTTCGCGCCATGATCTCCAGCAATTACATTTCGTGTCCTACAGAGTGGAAAGCTAGACATCCTAGATTGGGTAATACCAGTATATCTATAGTAGAGTACAGGGCGGTTCCAAGGGGAAAGCATAGAGAGGTGGATGCTGTTATATTACAGTATGGGGATATTTCTCACTTGCATGGACTCCGTGTTATGGAAGAAAATGCTGATGTAGAAGCGAATTGATCATAGCTAGCACTGCGTACAATCAATTACACGTCGTACAAGGGCAATGCGTGGATTATCAACACTAAGCTAGCCTGAAGCGCTGCAGCAAGACTAGAGGGAAAGAACATGGGAAGATGGAAAGGAAACATTGAGCTGCTGCACGGAGGTTGAAAAAAGTGAAGTTCTATATGATGACTGAACAAACCTACCTAGTAATTCCACCTTAGGTCTTTCTTCCATGCTTGTTCTCTTGCTCGTCTTAATTTCTCGACGTATATGAATGTAACGATTATAGTGTCCAGAAGCTCGGGGCTGATCATATCGTTGCCCAAGGGATGCTCGAGTTCGTGATCAGTATAGTTGTGCATGTCAATGTCCTCGCGACTATGGTTAGATTTCGGCAAATTGATATCAAGAAAGCCAGGTCGAGAACGTCCCCCGGGGACAAGACCCAAAGAGTATCGGTGATACCGAGCAACTGGATTTTTAGGCTCGCTTTCAAGGTAGAGCTATGTAATACATTGTCAGAGAGTTTGCATTGACTAGACAATGGAGAGATATTTCACCTTGCACACTCTCATCCCAAGATGCCAACGATATGTGCGGCCATCAGGTCCAGTGAAGATACGCAATCTGAAAAGCTGTAAGGACGCACAACCGATGAATGTAAGATGAGACTAATTTACCTACGTGCAATTCCACGTGGTGGCATGAACTCCTTCGTGGATATTTCTCCTCGCCCTAGTTTATTGATCCCCAACCATCGAATAAGAGATGTTTGAAACGTATGGAACTCGATCTGTGCGAGTTCCGCAAAATGATCTTGCATGTCCAAGATTATCTCTTCTTCATCTTCGTCTTCATCGGACTGGATAACATGGATATCTTCGGCCACGGGTGCAAGATTAGGGTCATCGGAATCTTCTTCATCAGGTTCCAACTCGGTATTTGATTCATTAGTTTTGATGGAGTATAACGGTAAGGTGTTTGGTATAATCTTCCAGATCGTGCTAGTGCCCTTCATGAAGAATGGGCGGAATGGTGTGATGACTTTGTAGAGCACCTGTCCCTGCTCATTGGTAATGGTGCTATTGCGAACATGATCTGTCGAGAAGTAGAGACGCATGAAGAGTTGCGACCGTGCGGTTCAATGCAGCGAGCGGCGAGCGCGACTTAAATAGTACACCTCACCAGACACTGCCTCTCGGAACCTTGTGGTTGACTTAAGCTTGCGAGCAGTGGTCCTTCAGAATACGAAAGTTTCACCGGTCGTGATCACTGTTTCATTATTGAATAGCAAAACGATTGCATGTGGGCATCTAGCGGTGGAACGCGGACGAATGGTGTAGACGTAGGAGAGTCGTAGTACTAGTGCGCCCGAGTACCTGAGCTGGCGCCCATGGACGTTTGAACTCCCACCAGCTACACAGCAGGAAACTCGACCTAAATGCTCGGCATGGTCTCTGAGATCTGAGGCGCGGTACGATTGTTTTCTATGAAAAAAATCTTCGGGGTAAACAAGAAAGGACTTTTCGCAGGAAGACCCATGCAGACCCATGCATGGTGTCACAACACTGTTCAAACCTGCTCGAGCATTTATTGGCTTCGCAAGCACAGCGACCGAAAACACAGCCTTCCTTGCGGAGATGAGGCTGGGAGAACGTTACGTCATTGCCAAGGCTTTGCATGAGCCCCAATTGGGCCCTCTCATGCCTTTTCTGCTCTGGCAAGCACGTCGTTTTGACTTCGATGCGCATGATCGGATATCGTGAGTGAACATGGGTACTATTAATCTGGGACTAATCACAGTCCAGGTCTAATCGAACTCTAGTGCAGGCAAAGCGGAGGGGGTAATATAAACCAATGAAATGCATGGTGCTTATTCAATAGTCTACCTTGACCAACAGTTGATCCCGTTTACCTATGAGGTCGTTCACATCGCTAAACCCGCACAAACCCATTGTAATGTGTAAATCACAGATGGTCTGCATTATAATTTGCTCTACCCCCGCTTGGCCGGCTATCGCGAGCCCATAAACAAACGGTCGAGCAACTAGATGACCAAAACCCGTAAGAGTAAGAACAAAAAAATCAATGACGACGTACTCAAAACACCCTGTGCTCCCATTGCAAGCGCTTTAATGACATCGCTGCCTGTTCGAATTCCTGAATCCAGCAGCACAGCGAGTTTACCCGATTTCTGCGCTTCGAGAACTTTCTGTGAACGCATGATCATGTCAAGCGCATCCAGTGAGGCTATTGCGCCATCAATTTGGCGACCCCCTGTCCCAAGTAACAGATCAATTCAGCACTATAACAAGTACACATGTCAACGACGGCACGTACCGTGATTAGAGATGATGATCCCGTCGATTCCCATGTCGATTGCCTTCTCAGCATCCTGTGACAGTTGTTAACAATAGATCTCAACTACTCTATATGAGCGCACGTTGACGGCCAGTATGCCCTTGAGCAAGATGGGACCATCCCAATTGTCTTTGATGAATTGAAGGTCATCCCATGTTCTGAAAGCCCCAGATCCTGTCTCTGCAAGCCACTGGCTCGCGAGGAACATTGCTTGTTTCACTTCCTCGTCACCCGCCGCTGCCCTCCTCCTGATTTCCTCTTGATCGAACGGAAACTTTGGACGCTCATGGCGAGCGACGAGTCCATGGCGCTTCATAAAAACCGGATCCGCCATACCTTGTTGAACGCCAAAGCCATGTCCCGCGGGGTTGTACGCGATGGAATGGTCATGCGGCCGCCATCCGACAATCATCGTATCAACTGTGACAACGAGAGCAGTATAACCATTTTCCTTCGCTCGTTTGAGGATAGAAAGCGCGAGGTCGGCAGAGCGTGGCCTGCGATCGTCAGATCTCATTCTGTGACATGGAAAGAAACCTACCAGTAAAATTGATACCACCGCTGACCGTTTGGCCCGTTGGCTTCTGCTACATCCTCAAGAGATCGCGACGAAGCAGTGCTCAAAACCATTGGTACGCCGACTGCCGCAGCTGCTCGAGCTGTTGCAAGTTCTCCATCGGCGTGCACTAGGCCTTGTTTGCCCACCGGTCCTAGGAATACCGGTGAGGAAACCTTCATACCCAAAATTGTCGTCTGTCGGAAGAAATAGGTCGTACATAATGGCTAATCAATTCGAAGGTGCTGACCTCAACGTTGCGCAATCCCACGTCGTTCAACACGCGCGGAACAAGCCTCCACCTCGCAAAAGCCTTTCTATTAGCAGCGTCGGTCGAATTGGTGCCCGCACTCTTATGCGTATAGTAGTATGCAACTATCAATCCCGTCGAAGTTCAACTCCACCGTCCAAACACTGTGATACGTACTAGAATTATCTTTCATAACCTCACGGGCTTTATCCTCTATTTCCTGGATATCGACAGTACCGAGTACTGGTCCCTTGCCGGAGTTATAAATCTGTGACAACCAGGATGTCCATTTGTTAGGTGGGGGAGGTTGAGCAGTCATTGATGGCTCGCGACGGTGAGTTTTGCCTGCTACCAGGATCTGAGTAGGGCTACATGCTTATATCTGGGTTCGATTCAAGCACCAGAATGGTGCGTTGTCATGTCTGATCGTCACGGCCCGAAAGGTGGAATAGATTATGGGGGCGTCACGATGGGCGTGTGGAAATGAAAGCTTCCTGGTTCAGGCCTAGAGAAGCGTGACAGAGCCAACATCTGCCTGTCATCCGTTGCTGCGGACTACTTACCCAGCAAAAGGCTGGTCTGGACGAGTACGGTGCCTCACAAATCAAAGAGGACCTGTTTTTCAGAAGTTGTGAATCCAGAAGCAAGAAAAACAGATTAACACAGCACTGATTAACTTTCGTCAGTTAAACGCCCATTGTTACTGTTTTGACTTTTACCGAACTGTGTTTTGAATAGTCTGCAGACACCTGGCGTGACCGCTCTGTGGCGTTTTGTGACTGGCCAAGTTATAACATACAATATAGCAACCGAGGTAGTACTTGCCAGATGTGTGAATGAAATCCAATACACGTCCTTCGACACTCGGGGAAATGATAAGATAGTTCTGCCAGCACGCATCTGAATGGATATGGCCTTGTCGACATGCGGGAAAATGATAAGGTGGTGTACCAGGTGCGCCAAAATGATCGTCCCTCCACAATCAGCCTTGGAAGTCCTGGAGAAGTGATTTTTCATGCAAGCAACGTGGCAGCTATGCACTCGCGCTGGAAGTGCGCGTGAAATCTGGACAACGCTCCACTGACGTACTGCGGGAACAAGGTTTTGAAAGCTTGAAGATATGCACTGTAGTAAGGAGCGGTTCTGCAGGAGTTTTTCGCTAGATTCACACAGGAAGAAATGTTCACGACCGTCAAAGTTCAGAAGTGGTAACAGTACATACCTACAGTTCCATATATGCAGGCTGGATTGTACTCAGCACAAAAATCAGAGCACAGCTACGCAAGCTCCACTATATGCTCGAATATAGCTTCGATAACGAAAGATTGCCAGAGCGGGACACTTTCCCTGGTTAAAACGAGATTCATCATTAAATCTGACATCCTGATCCGACACAATAGGGAACATCACAATAGAAATACAGTGTGAGCGCCCGGAGAATATAAGAGTCTAAGATATACACTCGCCCCTGATCCACGCATCGTTGTATGTGGTAGGGCTGGTGCTAAAATGGATCGTGATGAGTAATAAAAAGAGCCTGGACTCTGGTGCATGTTTTTCCTAACAAGCTCGGAGCGATTATCGGAGTCTCAGTCATGAGAAACCGAGATAAGCCTATAGTAGAGTTATTAACGCATAACGAGACCAGGAGAGTAGTGATTCACCGTCACCTCTGGTGATCTTGAATGCATTAAGATTTGGTTGTAGGTTCACTAGGTGGAACACCCCATTCAGGCGAGCCTTTGGGTCTTGCGATCCGTTTGGGTTCCCAATCTTGGTCACCAGCAGCGCTCAGTTTCTGATACGTTCTCACTAGTGAGGTCATGAGAGACTTAGTTCACGACAACTCACATAGTACTCCTCCCTAATGTCAAACTTTTTCTTCTTGCGATCGAGTCCAAGAGCTTGCTCATTGCTTATCTACGAGATGTTGAGTACTATTGGGAGGTTCCACACAAAAGTATCAAACCTGCTGGACTTTCTGGTCCTGTAAGTCATATCGAGTTTGCATGAAAGTCTGAAGGCCAAACGAGGCGCCAACTATGATGACGAGAAATGGAATACCGAACAGAGCAGGATACCGCTTCAACCTTGACTGAAGCGGCGTTGCATTGAGAGGCTTTGAGGAAAACATTGTGGAAGTTTGCTCGTGTCGTCTCGGACAATAAATCCGAACCGAGATTGCCTTTTCCGGTAGTCCTTTTTCCGGCGCTCCGTTCGATGAGATTCCGACAGTCAATCTCATTTCTTTTCCACATCGTAGCCTCCGTCAACTGGCTCAGGTCATATCACAGAACCTCCTTTGTCCATGAGCGGTATGTAAGTCTTATCAGCACAACCGATCCTTGATCACCGATACTCGTCGCAGTCACCGTCGTTCTCGGTGCGCAATGGGGAGATGAGGGTAAAGGCAAGTTGGTCGATATCTTATCGGCAGACTTCGATATTTGTGCACGGTGTGCCGGCGGTAATAATGCTGGACACACGATCGTTGTGCCCGTTGGGCCCGAAAAAGTCAAGACAACCTTTGCTTTCCATCTTCTCCCAAGCGGTACATCATCAGTTTTCATGGTCATCATATGTGTGGTAATGATCTATTAATCCGACAGGTCTTGTAAACCCAACATGCGTGGGCCTTATTGGTTCTGGAGTTGTTATCCATGTACCTTCCTTTTTCAATGAGCTTGATGCCTTGGAACAGAAAGGTAGGGTTCATCCTGGTCCAACACGCTTTAGTGATGACCGTTGTGCAGGCCTGAACTGCTCCGGTAGAATATTTATTTCAGATAGAGCTCACCTAGTGTTCGACTTCCACCAGATTGTGGACGGCCTGAAGGAGGTGGAACTCGGTGGTTCCAGGTATGATAGTTCATTGTCGTCATAATTCTTATTAACACCAAACCTATTTCAGCATCGGAACCACGAAGAAAGGGATAGGCCCGGCTTACTCGGGGAAAGCTTCCCGTTCGGGCCTCCGAGTGCATCACCTTTTTGATCATGATACCTTTGCGCAAAAGTTTCGTAAGATCGTCGAGGGTCGTTTCAAGCGCTACGGTCATTTTGAATATGACACAGAGGGCGAGATTCAGCGCTACAAGGTCATATTCTCATACCTTTCCAGGAAAATGCCCAACACTTACTCGATCATTGATGTAGGACCTTGCACAACGACTGAAGCCTTTCGTCGTTGATAGCGTTGCATATATTCATGGCGCGCTCGGAGCGCACAAGAAGGTCCTCATTGAAGGTGCCAATGCGCTCATGCTTGACCTAGATTTCGGGACGTATCCCTACGTGACCTCATCGTCCACCACAATCGGTGGTGTATGCACTGGTCTTGGCATTCCTCCCAAAGCTATTGGGCACACCATTGGAGTTGTCAAAGCATACACCACGCGAGTTGGAGGAGGACCATTTCCAACCGAGCAACTTAATGTTGGTCTTCTTGTAATGACACACATGCATGTACTCACGACGTATTTGCAGCACATTGGCACCCACTTCCAAGAAGTTGGAAGGGAGTATGGCACTACCACCGGCCGGAGGAGACGTTGCGGCTGGTTAGATCTCATCGTTATGAAACACTCATGCCTGATAAATGGTTATGATTCACTCAACCTGACGAAGCTGGATATCTTGGACGAACTCGAAGAGATCAAAGTTGCGGTCAAGTATATGATCGATGACAAGGAACTCCAATATTTCCCCGGTGAGTTAACCATGTAACTCAGCGAAGCATTATTCAAGGTTCCCCAGCCGATCTTGACGTTCTGGCCAAAGTCTCAGTGGTTTATGTTACGCTTCCTGGATGGAAGACGCAGATAAGCTCGATAACATCGTTTGACGACCTTCCAGACAACTGCAAGAGATACATAGAATTTATTGAGAATTTATTGGGTACACCTATCGAGTGGATAGGTGTTGGACCAGGACGTGAAAGTATGTTGAAGAAGACGGGCGTGGTATCGAATTAGCCCTGTAGTTCGAACAAAGTATCTAGACTAAGTTATCAAGAAGAGCGAATTACATAAGCTCTCACTGGGTATATAGAGCAACTTATTCTCACGCATACTGAAGGCACTGGGTCGGTTTAACTCTGTTTGGTTGCACCCTTGGTCACTCTCTGTCACGACGACGGTCACCGCTCGCTGAAGACGCCGTAACAAACGTCACAACAAAGCCCAGTCACAATGAATGCAATGGACCCAGGGGCTCACCACAATCCATCACAGAGCACCCTCACTCCAGTTTCATCTTCCCGTAGACGGTCGCGAGAAAATGAGACACCTCAACAAAGGCAAAAACGAGAGAAGGCTGCGGAGCGGCAGCGCAGAAAACGCGAGCGTGATCGCACTGTTAATAACATCAACGCAATGATGGCCTTCACACAACCTACGGATGCTCAGCCTCTTCCCCAGTCTCAGCCATCTCAACCAGCTACCCCGGCTTTTACCGGTCAGGAAATGACGCCCGAGGAGCTTTCTAGGCGCGAAAGAGTCAGGGCCGCCGCTCGGGAACGGCAGCGGAAACACCGAAGTCTCGTCAAGCAACGGAAGATGCGGGAGCTTGGGTTGGAAATGCCCAACGATATGATGCAGGGGATGGAGGAGTACAGAGTAAACGGAGACGGTCAGTATCAGCAGGTGCTTCCACATGAAATGCCGCACCACCCACATGCAATGAACCCGCAAGACGCATCCTTTGCTCAAGCCCCACCTCCACAAACCGGCGGACAAAATTTTGCTTCCACGCTACTCCTCTCTTTCTCCTGTGCACCGCTTCTTAAGCAACATCTGCTAAGGACGTTGGCAATCACAAGCGACGAGCTCGCCTCCTTGGAACCGGTTATAGCGGAGGCGTTTGATCAATGGGATCATCAAGTATGAGCCTCTACACCTCAGCGTTGCTGAAATATCTTACCTTTTTCTCTTAGCGTCGCATGCACTATGCCCAACAGGCTGCAGCAAAAGGTGCAGATGGTTCCATTCCTGGACCATCTGCTCCCCCATTTCCGAACGTTGACATGGCCGATCCGTCTAGCAATGGGTTTGGAGACCCTCCTCAGCCCCATCCAAGCGAGTTCCGTGCTCGATTTCATCGCCCTTTAGTTGCACCATCCCCTTTTCGCACCTTTAATCCTGACACCTCCACAACTGCCACAACTTCAACGCCTTCAACTACAGCATCTGGACCTTCTTCAGACCCGATAGACCCACATCTTAGCGTCGTGGTAGCACCAGCAGACGCCAGACAAAATAGCGTGGCAGTGGATCCAGATTTTGGACAAGCCAAGGGAGAGGCGGAGGGGGTGGCGGTGAGGCTGGAGAGGTCATGACATTCTTGCAGGAGTTTCTTTGTAATCACTTAGGACATCTAGTCTTTTTCTTTCTTTTTAGTCTTCCGTCACTCATACATTACTTAGCATCGCACCGTACTGTAGGTTTGTATATGCTTCCCTTATGGTAGTGTCCTGTCTCCCTCGGTGCTTGTCGGTTATTACCATGCGTGTTCCAGTAATTCGGAAGTTCCAGCTGCTGTTCCGGACAATATATATGGGGATTGGATCTAATACGAAGGAACGCTTCGGGTAGCTCGAGCTTGTAAACCCGAGAGAAAGGCTCCTATCGGGACTCGACTGATGAGTCCCTATCAAAGTGAACATTGAATATTAAAGAACCGTTCCGTATGTATGATAATTTTCGGAGACCACCAAAATGCGGCGAAAGGTGCAACCTGCCAAAGCCGTGAAGAGTACTCCAAGGGGTGCATGTATGTTGGACTCTAAATTATCCAGTTGTTCCACCCAGATGGGGTCAACGTTTAAAATTTGGAACGTAATGGCGTCGACCTTCAACTTGTTCTACGTATGCATGTGTTAATCAGAGATTTCAAAGACAAGTTCTTCCAGGAAGGCACATTAGAGAACTTGGCATTGTGATTCCTCATAATGATTGAAGCTCCGATTAAAAAAGGCTGGCCGAATTTGAGCGCCGGTAAACTGAGAAACACGCAGAAACGAACACTTCGCTGCAGCAGTTTTTGACGACGACCATGGCACTTAGTTTCATAGGGTGTGTGGATTTTCCGTCATTTCCATCTTGCTGTTGATGTACTTGCCAGAAAACCAATCTCTCTTATTTCTCATTCTGATGTACGGTATCGAGGAATACTGGCGGGCATTGACCCAGCAGCCTCCACGATTCAACTCTCAAATGGTGAGTTTCATTCTATGCAGTTATCGGGTTGGCACTAACTAGCTGCTAGTATTCTCCATGGGTACAGAGTCGAGAAGGTGAGCCACTGTCCTTTATGTGGCGCAGCGCGCTTCTGCCTACCTTCTCGTACCCGACGCGTAATCCGTCCGTTGACTCACATACTTGCTTTTAGGCCACCTTCAGAATTTATTCCCCCAGTCCAAGAACCATACCAATACATCATTTTTCGCGCGTCTGAGGTGAAGGATCTCGCGGTCGACGAACCAACTCCACTTCGTAGTGTTCATGACGATTCTGCAGTGCTGGGGGTGAGCACGTCCCTATATACCTCAGACAGATCCTAAACAATTATTGTAGGCGTCTGCTCCGGGGGCTCAACCCCAATACGGTGCATACGGTTCTCAATACCAGCAACCTGCCGTGCCACAACCACAACCTCCACAAGCTCAGGTTCCTCCCGTTTATCCTCCAGCACCAGTGCAAGAGGCGTCTGCTCCCCCAATGATCGCCGTCGTGCAATCGAATGATGTACCGGGTCCTAGCACTGGCCCAGGCCGTGCCAACCCAGTGCACACCGCTGCTGCTTCAATGGAAACCGTTCAACGCGCTTTGGGAGATTTGCGTGGACCCGGAAATGTTACTGCGCCCGCACATGGAGGCCGCGGTGGTCGACGCGGTCATCACGGTCATGGAACAGAACGAGATATCAAGGTGCCTTCGACAGATTTCGATTTCCAGACCTCCAATGCTCGGTTTGACAAGACGGCGATGGCACCAAAGAAGAAGGATGCCGATGACGAGAATGGCGTTCCCTCTGACCCTGAGTTGTCTACGGACAAGAAAGAGGAGGAAGAGCAAGCTTATAACCCAACGAAATCGTTTTTTGATTCTCTATCATCTTCAACTCAGGCTAGTCTGCCACCAACACGAGGTACAGGTGCGCGGCGAGGTGGTGGCGGCGGCGGCAGAAATCGTAGGGAGGAAGAGAGGGAGCGCAATGTTGCTACATTTGGTGAGCCTGGGGGTGTAGGGTTGATGGGCCCAGGCGCTTACGTGGGAGGTTGGGGTGGATTTGGACGCCGAGGAGGGCGTCCAAGGCGTGGTGTGCCTCCTGTTGGGGGTCGTTAGGTATTCATATTTCTTACTTGCACCAGCCATCTTGTTCATCTTTACTGTTTAGGCTAGCAGTTATTTCATCACCCATTAGTAGGGCATACTCCATTTGTGTTAGTGGCACATGTGCCCTCTAATAACTTTAGAGAGAGTCATGTACTTGTCGTGTTCATCCCGATTCCCAATCTTTAATTTTCGATCAGCTAAACAGATAAACATTGAATGTTCTCGCATATCTGTGGGACGTGTCAATGTGCATGAATCGAGTCTATAGCTAGCTAGCAATCCATGTTTACAATGACATTGTCCCTCACGGAACTCTTGGAGTGGATATGTCCTACTAGTTATATTTTGGTCTTTGACCATAACGAGTTGGCAACTTTACTTGAAAGAGCAACGTGGGGAAGATCACGTTAGGCTAATTTACACCGCTGTGCCTTCAACCGACCCAGGACAGAACGAAACCCATGGTCAACTCAAAGGTCGCTGTGCTGCAGGACTCGCGAAATGATTTAACTCTCCCAGTATTTACACCCGAAGTTAAGGGACCAGGCGGTTTGCATCTGAATCAAGTTTATCCCAGCTATTCGTCACCCCCTTCCTCATGTTCTAGCACACGCCCGCTCCTCTTACGCGTTAGTGCTGCCTTTTTCGCAGGAGTTTTCGTATGTCTCGCTCTGGTTGCGCAATACGCCTCATCAAACCAAACATGCCTACCCTTTTCGCTCTTCCCTGCTTTACTGCCTACACACGTTGGGACCCCCGAATGGCATGAATACCCTCCGGCTGAGCCCACCAACGCGTTTCCCTCCATGTTCCCATCCAAGTATGTTCATATTCAGCTATCGTTGTTCTGCAGACTGGAGCTGTAGTTACCAGCGTTGGCTACCCGGGTCCAACACAAGCAGGTGCCGAGCCTGGTGTAGCTGCTACAGCTCCTGCCTATCCCTTGCATTCTGGTTCAGTGAATCTTGTACCCCCTACGAATTTGTCTCGGGACTTCGATATCTTCCGCAGCTGGGGAAGCTTATCTCCGTGGTACTCCATCAAGCGTGGAAGATTTGGTGTGGATTCCAGTCCTGAAGCCCCCGACACGTGTCGCATCACAGGCGTGCATCTTCTGCATCGTCACGGCGCACGATACCCCGCCGATTTCTGTAAGATGACCATGTCTAGACTTTAAGTGACTTCTTCTGAGAAAGAAGGTTTGCACGATAGCTAAAGGTACTGGACCGGGTGGGTTTGCCTCGAAGTTGAACACGTATGCAGAAAACGCCACGGCCACCGGGCCTCTTTCATTTTTGAACGACTGGTGAGTTAGCCAAAGCAAAAAGGGAAGCTAATGTCTGACCTTCCTACCCGCAGGACGTATAAGCTAGGAAACGAAGGTAACAGTCATACGTGTTAGATTGCACTCCTCCAATTACTTAAACATTGTTAGGATTAACACCATTTGGGAGGTCTCAGTTGTGTAAGAGGATCATCCCACTTGTATAACAGTTTGTGACATTATGTAGACGATCTGGGCGTGTCGATGCGCATGAGATACGGGTTCCTACTGAAAGTGAGTTTCCACGTCCCCTTGCTTGTTTCGTGATTTGACCGCATCATTCAGAATTTCAGTGAAACAAATACCTTGCCTGTGTTCAGAACAGAGTCCCAGTAAGTTTCCAAAGAGTCGGTAATCCGCTTTCTGAAGATGATGTATGAAGAACCCGGATGCTGAACTCTGCGCAACATTTTGCTCTCGGATTTTTTGGTTACCCTCTCGAGGGTCAGTATCAACAACAAATCATGATCGAGGCCAAAGGAGTACAGCATCTGATCTCCCTTGAGATGCCCAACTGATTCATGCATGGCAGTTCAATAATACTCTTGCACCTTACCGATGTTGCGCCAATAACGATATTCCCCATCGGGGCTACCGCGGCGAACCATACGCCAATGCGTGGAAGGCACTTTATCTCAGGGATGCCGTTCCTCGTTTGCAAACGTATATCGACGGGCTCGAGCTGAACATCGAAGACGTTTACGCGATGCAAGAACTGTGCGCCTTCGAGACGGTTGCTCTTGGTTATTCCAAGTTCTGCGAACTCTTCACGGAGGGGGAGTGGGAAGGCTTTGATTATTCGTGAGACACTCGTTCGATGTAGTTTAACCATACCGCTGACTTCATACCAGGTACGACCTCAACCTCTGGTGCATACTATCTTTCAGATGCGACCAAAGTTGAATTCTGACAGAAAAACACAGGTACGGTGTAGCTTGGGGCTCACCTGTTGCTAGGGGAGAAGGAATTGGCTATGTGCAAGAGCTGGTATCTCGTCTCACGCACACGCCAATTGAAACGCACAACAGCTCCACCAACGCGACACATCACAACATTCTCACTTTCCCCTTCGGACACAGCCTTTATGTGGACGCGACGCATGAGGTTGTGGTATTAAACGGTCAGCTCATCGATGAACTGGAATTTGGAAACGTCCTGATGCTTGGTCCAGTTCTTACCGCGCTGAACCTTTCGAGCTTCGCTGCCATGGGACCCTTGCCTACTGACCATATACCCAAACAACGCACATTTAGGACAGCCGAGATCGCTCCATTCGCAACAAATGTACAGTTCCAGCGTAAGCAAAATCCTACAATCCTTCCACATTTACACCTGATCAGTTCATCCTCGCAGTCCTGTCTTGCTCCACGGAACACGATCCACAAATTCGCGTGATCGTCAATGACGGTGTAGTGCCGTTGGACAATCTAAAGGGATGTCCAGAAAATCCTCATGGGATGTGCTCGATCCATACTTTTGTCGATGCGCAGAAAGAGAATATTCGGAGTACAGACTGGGACTTTGTTTGTAATGCCGACTGGATTATCCCGGATGGATGGGAAACTACCATGGGATACCCTCCTCTTTAGATTCATTGGTTCATCTGGTACTGCATTAACGTAGTATGTTATCGATGCCTCCGCGATGTTATAACAACAAAGCGGATTTACAATCTTTTTGTGGTGGGGCCCTGGGGGATGGAAAAGATCGATGTCGGGAAATGAAAAAAAAAATTGCTGATGCCCATAGAAGACAAAGTCGCTTGACTCGTACAACTATCCTGAGCGCAGATTCTTCGACTCAACAGAACCACCGGTATCCATGTTTCGTGGATGCGTTTTACTGGTCCGTGTCTGATCTAAATTATTCTGAGTCTTCCACATTCCAAACCGGGGAACGAATGAAGTCACTTGAGGTGCCTGATGTGGCTGTGCTACATTGCTATTTATGAGTCTCGGAAAGTCTAAAGCTTCCCTCATGCCAACGTTTTGCTGGTGCAAATGATGTCTACCTTCCGATATACGCGTAGTTTCTCGATGTTGGGGAGCTTTAGACGTGCTACTTCAAGAAGTTATGCGACAGTGACCGAGTTTCCACGACCCCCTCCTCCTACCGAAGAACCTCACGTCGAGACATTCTCTGCACCTTCCAGGCCCAGGCTGTATTACACCAGACCTCCACTCAAGTCCGACCTCCCTCGCATTCAAGTTAGTGCATTACAGTCCTACCTATATGCGCGCGTCCCACTTATCCAATGATACAGAAACGTTGGCCATTCATTCTCGCGTTTGCTACCGTCGGCGTATCGGCATGGGCCGCATTTCTACTCTTCGCGACGAACCAGGAGAAGCTAGCGAGCTCTGTTGTAAAGCAAATACTGCAGACGGTTAGGGAGAATGAAGAACTGAAGGATATGCTGGGAGATGCAATCCGACCGGAACCTGCATGGTACTTGAACGGCGACCCTTGGATAAATGGCTCGGTAATTACCACTATTCAGTTTCGCAGCATTCACTCTATCTCATCCAATTCGTTTTACACACAGATCAACCTCCCCCAAGGCAACGTGGACCTAAGTTTCCGTCTAAAGGGTCATCAAGGCTCGGGTACTCTTTATTTTACTAGCATTCGGAAAGCCAAGGGAGAGCAGTTCACTCCGCGTAAGTCCTTTGTGTGATTCAGATCGTGATTTTGATTCTCATGTGACTTTAATCAGTGAGGTTCCGAGTCATCGGAGATGATAAGAGAGTGGTCAATATATTGCCTCAGACTGCAAGTTCTCGGCAATGATTTAAAACGAGTTATGGGCAATTCAAACATCTTTAAGCTGAAGAAGTTACATTGCGTTGCTTCAGCGCACGTCACTGGACTGCATCGCTGTCCTTCCCTACAGACCGTGTTAAAAACTTGTCGGGGGGACATCCACCCGTATGCAAGATTGGTAGGGCGTCGGACGCCCGCAGTACAAGTTCGATGCCATCCAGCACATTCACTTCGCATGCGCGTTTCAAATTCTGTTTGAGCTCAAAGGCATCAAAGGCGTATGCATCGCGAAGGGTTTTCCTCGCTTAGAGTTCTCAAATATCATCAGCAGCCATAGTACATGTCGATTATCCACATTGTGGAGTGATGGACCAACGCAACTCCCCCTCACCAATGCCGATATGTCTGGCTCAGCAACCATGGATAATCTCATTCCATGCGGTCTTGAACCACAGCAATATGCAAATCAACTACGTTCAAGAGAGACTTGTGTTATATGAGCGGAGAATCTTTAAAAAAATAGCTAGTTAGGTATGATATTTGGCAATGCTGTACAAGTGATAGATGACATCTAACGTGCTGAGGAAATCCGAGTCAGATTCCATGATAGCCTAGTGCCAGATCAGAACCTTTGTCTGTATCTGTATCGCAGTTAATATAAGTCGTGCAATCGCATGTTTCAGTGCCTACCAACTTTCATTGCGCAAGGGACCAAGTTTCAAGTAAAAGCTTGCGCTTGGACATTATACAAGTGAGCATACTCTCCCTGACGGTCCATCAGTTCCTGGTGCGTTCCCGTCTCGACCACTGTCCCTTCCTTCATACACCTTGACTCATCGTTCACATCAGAATGCAATGAGACAACCACAAGCGATACATACAAGACGAGATCGGCAAACCTGGTGAGATGCCCAAAACGATGCGTGACGAATATCATAGTTCTTCCTTTGCGGGCTTCCCTGAGCTGCTTAAATAGTTCGTACTCGCCTTCGGGGTCCAGAGCAGAGCTTGGCTCGTCGACTGTAACAAACTTGATGTCCTCAGACAACATCCGCATAAAGGTCCGGGCACTGACCGAGTCAGCTAAACTTCGGTCAACGAGGCAGCTGGGTAGACTCACGCAATTAGTCTTTGCTTCTCTCCACCTGATCGCCGTCAGCGCGCGCAACTTGGTGGAAAATAATGGAATGTACATACCGGAGACAGCAGTTGCTTTATCCATCTTCGCGTACTCCGCTTCTAGCGCCTCGTTCCCCCTTGCTGCATAGCTGAGATAAGCAGTCCTAATAGGTTCAAGTGTGGTGTCATATCCTTCGGTGAAGTTCTCGACGATTCCCTGAGCACCAGCTAACTTTGCTGCTTGACTAATCCTGTCAAGATTTGTTGCAGACGACGGTGACCCAATACCGATATTTTCGCTCAAAGAGAGTGGGAAAATGGTGTGCTCCTGTGTCAGATTGGCTGTTGCAGATCGCAGATCTGCAATTTGATAATCTTGGATGGGATGCCCGTCAACTAAGATCGTGCCGGATGTGGCGTCATAGCTTCGGGTAAGGAGCTTGAGTATGGTAGATTTTCCTGAGCCGTTTGTGCCGACGATAACTACCAATTGACCTGCTTTGATCGAAAATGAGACATCCTTCAGTGCATCTCTTTCAGATTTGCCGCTGGGGTAGCTGAAGGACACGTTCCTGCCAGCGAAAATATGAAGAGGAGCAGCCATGTGACACTCGAGAATCGTACCGGACTTCTAATGAGACGCCAGAGGCGCCAGCTGCCGGTGAATATGGCATATTGCCATCTTTCATCTTATTCCTCAGATCGATAAGCCTGTAAAAATTCTTTAAGCTGGCCAATTCACCCGGCCAAACGCTTATCGTCAGCGTGGCGACATAAAACGTCCACCGGAGATGTGAGGCAGTTTGTTCCAGCATAGCCAGCTGAACAACGGATACTTGACTTGGATTCGCGAGCGCCAACAGCCCGATATAGAGCTAATGATAAGTTAGGAACGTGTGCGCGTAAAGATGGGCCAACTGACGATAGGCCCGTCATTGCACAGGGACGAAAACATATCAGGCAAAGCTGTCGTTGCTCGTCTCCAAAGTGTTTCAATATCTCCGTTGGGTACGTTACGAAGTGCGTCATGCACCTTCTCGTATTCTGTAGCCAAGTGATGTCAGTGAACCTCAAGACTACAGCTAGGGATCTGCAACCTGTTAACAGATACTCCGATAAATTCCCGCCCATCACTTCAGCTTTGTACGTGTTTCTCGCAAGTTCGGTCAAGGCCTCCTTTCGCAGGTAGTCGCGGTTGACTGCCTGCTTCACGTAAGCTAGTCATGTTAAGACAATCTACAGACTATGGACAAGAAAACAAACCTTTGCTCCAGATGTCATCACTCATTGTGCTCTGTGATATCAGGGGAAGAAAACACAATATGATCGAGACAGGTCCAGCAGTGGCGAACTCGGAGCCTAACAGATGCAGTAATAATCGCAATTGGAGCAGAAACGAAATAACACCCTTTCCAAGCTCGAGGAATCGTACAAGACAACTGAACACTCGCCCAGGGTCGACGTGAAGCTGCGCTTCGTTATCTTTAACCTGACTTGAGCTCATTACCCTGCATCAATTTAACCCACCACAGACCTTGGGATGTAGCCAGATCACGAACAAGGTTCGCTAACAAGTCACCTTTAGTTGTGTTGATATGATACAATCAAATGAGAATACCTCGGAGTATCCGTTCTTGAAGTCGGTACTCAACAAGCACGCTATATTTATCCTCTACATTTTTCCTGTTAACAACTACGATCAATTTAGCTCACCGCAATTCGATGGAACCTTACGAAGACCAGCGAACGAATCCGGTGAATGCAGAGCATGAAGCTCGAGTGATGATGGCAATACACAAATCTGTGTTCAGGTTTTGGTGGGCCTCGCCTTGCGAAATAGAGCGTTGAATCTTCGAGAGTAGTTAATTTATATGTGAGACACAAATTAAAAGCATTCCACGCACGAGAAGTAGAAGGCGATTTGAGAAGTAGAGGGACAGCGGGTCTTCAATCGCATACCAGAGGTGCGAAAGCATCATGAGCCAGAACAATGTAGGGCTGATAGAGTAAACATCCTTGCACGCGCGAGTCAAGATGGGGAGATGTGCTGATAGAAGATCCCACCGGAGACTTGGGAGCCTGAATGACGTATCATTGGCGATTAGTATGCGCCACACCCCAAGCCTTCGTTCAAGGAATGGAGTTTTCTCTCTCTGCGTGTCAGTTCGTAGCAGAATACGACGTGTCCAACTGAGCAAATATTGCATGATCAGAGAAAAACCAAGACGAGAGCTTAGGAGCTGCGGGATTCAGAGATTATGACTTTAATAGTCGGACGGCCCGTGATGACTCGATCCAAAAGCAGGGATTTCAAGTGCTCTAGGGATGGGTAATGATTTTCTGATGGATGCAATCGGAAGCATGATATTACTGGGCCATATGACAGTTATCGAGGCGATGCGTTAACCAACATACACAGCAAGATTGCCGGCTTAAACTGCCACGGAACTTTTCGAATTCGTAGATCCACGTAAGATCCACGTTATAAGGTGATTGATTGTGCGTGAGTCAAAAGTTACTCCCAGCAATCAGGAAGGTGTGAGGCTTCGACCGGTCTTTTGAACCCAGATATAAGTCACTGTAGTGGCACGAGTCGTGCATGTGTTGTGCCATGAAGGCTGTTATCGATCAGATCGCATAGCTAGGCTAGTGTGGGAGAGACAAGTCTAAGTGGGTCTAGGGAGTCACGATACCTGCCAGTGTTACATTTCCGACATAAGCGGGTGGATTCAACGTACCGTCTATTCAAGTTCAAGTTGTCTGTCTGAGTCTTGAGACTGAATGTAAGGTACATATACGTACGAACGTGCGAGACTGCGAGAAGAAGGAACAACTATCTTCCTTCTGCCTCAGGGTTCGGGGAATTTCAGGTGGGCAAATTTACCGTGAATGACAGGGTCAATCTCTGACTCACAGTGCATACCCTCGAAAACAGGGTGTCAGGTGACTGAACGAAGGCTTAGAACACTGAAGAAGCTTACATAAGGTCGATGGAGGAGCAAAGCGATAGCCTCAGACTGCAAGTCCATAACTACACTGGTTCAAGCGATCACGAGGCTGTCCACTCACATGTTCTTCACAAATGACCCAACCAACCTACGAAGCATTCTTCAGCCTTACAGCACTTAAATATCATCCCCTCATATATCATTCCGTAAAGGCGTTAGCGCGCGTCAAGTTTTGAGGACACTTCGGGGGCGACGAGTCCAATAAGGCCAGCAGCCATCTTGCGAGTGCCATTCATCCTGCGCAGTGTCAAGTTTGAAGGAACCCTCGATTTTAAGCGCTTGTCTTCTTTCGATCCCATATAGGCCCACCTGAAAAACGTCGAGGTCGATCAATGTCAAATGGATGTATTCCTTCACTTTCCCCACCAAAATCCCAACCTCAGCTCGTTAACTATTTTTAGGCTTGTCAACGCCCTCAAGTCCATGAAGCCGCTAAAGTCAAAGTCTTTGACACACGCAAACCTTTAATCCTTCTGCATCGGGTCATTACCCCGCCGGGTATCGAGGAGCACCAACTCAATCACCTGTTCAATGCCCTCACATTCTCCCAATTACCCATGCTTGAAGCTCGTTATACGCCGCCACTGTGGCTCCATGAGGAGTTCAAGGCACTTTTGGCACGGTCAGATTGTCCCATGGAGAGGTTGGCTTTTGGCTATGGAGTGATAGGGAGAGGAATCCCCTTTCTCTGGTGGAGCTCATTTAGTCCCGTAACAAACTCAGTGTACCGTGATGAAAGTCAACTTACCGTCAAGATGCATGAACTTCTATTAAATACATGGGGTGTTTTGGCCAAAGGCTATGGTAGGCTACAGTATCATAGCGATGTAGCATCTCATGCATGTCTAGTAACTGTCGGAGTATATTTATTTCTCAAACTCCCTAGTCTTACCATTATAGCTTAGAGACTGTTCCATAAGGGATGCATCCACTCCTACTTCAACTAATACAGGTGTTGGTATGCTGGACATGCGAGGAACATGCGAGTACTAATAGTGCCCATCAGGTCGGTCGACATGAAGGACTCAGACGTTAGATGCCATGATCAGAAGAGGACACACCCTGTTTTTCAGTCCGCTTTGAGCGCCTCGCCTCAGACAGGCATCAGAGAGCCAATACTTCGATGATCCTACTAAGACCGATCGCTGACATGTACACTATCGATTAGGGCCGCATATCCAAAGCGAAAATCATATGTAGAGTAATCAAGCTAGGAGAAATTTAGATGTCGTTTGTACGGTTGAACGGAGATGAGATTATAGTAAGATAGACACAGAAAGATCAAGATACGACCTGATCACGGATACGCAGAAGGAGAAAAATCGATCCTTGGCCTAAAACAGGTTTTCGTAATCTTGATACCCGTAGTGGCGACGCCTGGAGCCATGATAATCTACAGCAAGCGATGATCAGTAAGAATAGATCCGATTAGATAGGCGCCGAGCGCTCATAATCCACGGGAATTCCGAGGCGAAGAGATCGGATAATGGAAATAGACGCACACGTGCTGGTATCGCGCTCTTGATTCAAGCCCGCAACGGCACCTAGATTGATGTATCCTTCTGAGACTGTAGTCGCCTTTCCCTTTCCGGCGGACTGCCCAACTCCGCTCACGTCGATCCACGTGGAACGGCAGAAAACGCAAGTGATGTTGTGTCCGCACGATTTAGCCCCTATGCCAACGCATCAGTGCCTTGTGAAGAGGGCAGGAAGCAAATGATGCATACATTGTGTGAAGCACTCTTTGTGCACGGCGTTCGCACAGGTCTCACACCAGATGAGGGTCTTCTCGTCTGCACCATGCATGCCCTCGTAACAGATGGGGCAGTCGTCCTCTGGACCAGGCGCGCGCCGCTTTTTCATGGGGTCGGCCCCTTCAGAGGTGGCACTAGCCTTGCCAGTGGCGCGTGCATATGCGTCCCGAACGCGCTGGTTGACAACGGAGTTGGGTGCCGGAGGCGCGTGTGTAAAGATTTCTTGAAGCTCAGAGGCAAGAAGAGCTCTATGATGTGACTGTTTAGTGGGAGAATGTAGTATTGAAATAAGGTGCCGACTTTTGGTACCATAAGCCTGAGCTTTGGTTGACTTGAAGGACTACACGATGGATTCAGTCGCGTCAAAGGGCTGTGGCAGAAATAGAGCTCAGAAATACCTTTAAGAAAGATGAATAGCTTCACGTAAGATGATCAGAAAAGAACGTGATGTAGAATCAGAAGGCCTTACTATGTGCTTGCAGTGGTTGCCCTTGTTGGCATCCGGGCCTGTCAAGCGCCCCAGTTAGGGGCTAATTAAAGGTGAAAGAAATTGCGACATGCAGTTGCAGGATGGAGTCTTGTCAATGATGACGGTGTAGACCTATGTTGAATTTAGCATGAGGAATGATGGAATAGAGATGAACACGTACATTCCCCGTAGAGCCTGTCACGCTGAACTCCTCACGCAGCTCATCGCCGTTACGCTTCCTCTCGACCATGAAAAACCTTGAGCGGTTGTTCATAATACGCTCTACTGTGAATTTAGAGTGGGTACGTTACCTTTGGGACATAACCCTATCTACGCGATCAAGGATATTTTGTGGGCACTTCTTCTTAAACATTGCACCGCGTTTCTCTTGGGGAGGTTCATTCGGATCATTCTTCTTCTTCCGTTGTTTCTTGGCCAGAGGGAGTGCAGTCGATTGAACTTGAATTTGAGGCTGCACCTGAGGTTGAGAAGGCTGCGCGTCTGGGTAGTTGTAACTGTAAGATGGATATGGAACAGGTGGCATCGTCATCGCAGGAGCATTGGTAGCAGCGGGGGTGTAAGAATAGCTGTAAGGGGCTTTGCTATCAAAAGTAGAGTTATACGACGTCAAATAGGGATCGGGGCCCTTGGCAGCGGTGTTAACCCTGAAGGTGTTAGACGAGGATGCGGGGATGCATGTTGGTGCAGTCCTCTTGTACATTGGGTCGGCTCCACTGAGATCAGCATAATCCCAATCTTCAGGTTCGCGCTGTCGCTTTTTCGTGCTGGATGGCATGCTCAACGTAGAATTGATGAGCGATTGGGAACTTGAATGCTCGGACGGGGTCGAACTCCGCAGGCATGAAATTATAAAAGCGATTCAGAGATCGACGTGATGAACCAAGCATGCACAAATACGAGCTCATCGTTGTCGTTCTACCTCGCTGCAAATGTTATTCAAGTTGACAGGTTGACGGCACGTATAGACACAAGATCATAATTGCTGTCCACATCAGAATACATCTCAGGTTGCATCATTAGATGTGCACTCTTACGCATGTCCCCCCAGGATTATCAGATTTTAATCTCCAAGCTGTCGAACTTTCATCCAGCTCCTACGTTCACGCTTTCATTGGATTGAGCTGTCACCTAACCGCTGGTCTCCATCAAAGTCCAACGTCTGGAAGCACTGGGAACGATTATGCAAGTTGGTCTTCGATCGAAGTCCCAGCGATAATGAGCGCTTTCGGTTGCAAACACATTTCACCTATATAACTCGCTCTGGCGGCCATGCGGCAACCTCCTGGTTTTCTTCCCTGCTGTCCACCACCCCCGGTCCTTTTGTATCGACCTTTTGTAGACTCGTACTCAGCCTTGCTCGATAAACGAAGGAAGTCCACCTACGAAGAGCGCTGGCAGTGACTACAGCGAAGTTACTCGCACCCCATCTTACAATGATATCGTTGTAGCCCTCCTCTGTCCCACTATCGCGTACTGGATCTCCTAGAGCATCCTGTGGGTTGGTTTACCAGTTGTGGGACAAGCTAATCAAGTGGCGTTCCTCTGGAGTCTGGAAGAGCTGGACGGTCTCCGAACTCTGAACCCACGGCTGTTAGTCCCAGCAGACGGATCTCCATTCTCGCTCAGACAAACCAGGTAGATACGATTATGACTCTTGGCATGACATATACTGTAATCGCTACTGCAGAAACCTTCACCAATTACCTCTCTTGGTTCCGAAGCAAATCATGGCCAGGATAGCAATTCAGGCACTGCGAAAGCGAGTTGCAGCGGTGTAGTTCACAAAGTTCTTATGTTAATGATGCAGCCATGGTCATCGTCAGGCCACCAAAATATGAATGGAAAAATTGCCGATGCCTCCACAGGTGTTCCCATAATACAGAAGGAACAACTATCTTCATTCTATTGGCAGACTAGGTGTTGCCATGATCCACGCATCAGGAATTGTCCGATATATCGCCTCAACAACCAACAACCAACTTACAATCCGTTCCAGATCTGAGTGACACGCTCTCCCAATCCTTAGACTCATGAAGGCGTTTATCTCTGCCTCGTACGTGATTAATGACGTCCATGCATAAGTCCATATGCAAAGGTAGCATTAAGTATATTCACTTGCGCGTCCAAGGCGCGATTGTTTCCGTATGATCGACTTTGCAGGCTGATAACAATTTGTCGCTGTCAGAGGATTCTCGATCAGGCAGATCGGGATATTGTGGATAACCCAGTTCATTCACTTTGTTCTGCACTCCTTTTCCAAAAATTTCCTTTGTCTCTCGCCCCGAACGAGGAGAAATGGGTTGTAGGACCTGAAGCGGCTTCTCTGGATCCCACTCCATTTCTACCCGGAGATGCATGTCCTAGACACAGACAACACTCTGGTGGTGCACAACAACGCCTCGCAGTTCGACGCACACGGCACATCATGGCACAAGTGTCAGAGGCTGCACTGTCTTCCGACTCGCGATAATGTATTTGGTAGGTTGTGCCTTGACACATTAACAAATGAGTATACGACGCACATCCTCACAGTATCACACCAGAAGATGGAACCAAAGGTCCAAGATAAGTTTTATTTATAAGGAATGGCTGTCTTCCTTCTATTGGGTCTGCCTATGGACATGAACGCGGTATCCTGTGTTAGTTCGGATCGAACGCTTGTGACCATTTATTGTGAGCAAAAAGCGATGCCTTTTCTTTACGCAAGGCTGCTTTGAACTAGGCTTGTCAATCCTTGCGCATCGCGAGCTTCCCTTGGCACAAATCGACACGGGAAGGACATGGGGTACCTACTGTGACATCAGCCCAACATATGTCAAATGTCCAATGATACACACGACGATAATCCTGATGCCCACTTGATTTGTGGTTCTTGTCCAACAGGTTTCTCGATGGTGAACGTTGCTAGTATACATGACATTGCACACCAAAGCGACGCATCCGCAATGTATCTTCCAGGACTTCAAGATTCAACGATTAGAACAATCGAACATAATCAAAGAGTGTATCGCATTACCAGCGCCTACGCCCATAGCCAAATAGCCAAGGAAGTGTATCGTCATTCAACGTACCGTCAGGGTTCAAAAAGCGATCAGGACAGAAGGATTCCGGCTCAGGATACTTCTTCGGATCGTGGCTCATAGCCCTAGAGAATAGCAATTATGACAAAGGTTGATAAAATTGAACTGCAACACAAACCAGATATTAGCCATGACTGTCGCGCCTAGAAGGTGTCAGGTACGAGGAATGCAAAAAGTAGAGTTCAGGCAATTGCACACCTTTTGGAATGAAATAGTCGCTGTAAAAGTCGTCTTCCATATTGGAATGAGGAATACCTCCAATACGCTCAGTTATTCCTGACATTCCGAATGCTTTCAGAGGCCTACTTACCTAACGGTGCAACAGGATGCCATCTTTTCACTTCTCTGACGAGCGCACCAATGTACGGGAGAGCTGGAAGGTCATTAAAATTGGGAAGACGATCACAACAGACGACATTGTCAATCTCTGATTGAGCACGTTTTTGAACGTCTGGGTTGTTCATCATGGCAAGGGTGAATACGAGTAGAGTGCTAGTAGTCTAGAAAAGAATGATCTATCTTTGAATGAGCGCTTGGTAGAAACCAGACCTACGGTCTCAACAGCACCTAGTGTTTCAGAAATCATGATAGGCACATTAAGGAGATGAAAATGGTGGACTGAACTGCACGTACCAGCATAAACAGTAGCAGCCGAGGCTTTAATGTCTGCCACCATCCCCAGGTTGTCCGTCTCTTGGACTATATGATATTTCTCCAGCGTGTCAGAAACCATGGATGACTGTGCAGTCCCATTCGCCTATTTTGATGATCAGCATACCCTCCTGCAAACTGCAGAAGATAAACTTGCTCTGCTGTGGATGACATATTGATATGGCATGTCCAGCATGTCCTTAACGTACTTCTTTGATAAGATTGCCTCTTTGAATCCCAGGCCTGGGACCCAGGAAGGTAGTTTCATTACTACTCGCACAAGAATGATATGTCGTTAGGCTCGATTTCAACTATTAAGGCACTTACAGAACGGAAATGCACCAAACAAAGCGGCCTTTTCTGGGGTTGCGACCCTTGTGAATAGGTCCAATGCGCACTTCGCAGCATGAAGAATAGGATCGTTGTGCGATGTAATATCGTAGTCATATACGACTGACATCACGACTGATGCGGCAAACCTATATAGTAGTATAATCAAACGGTTTCAATAAAAACACATCAGTACTGACGCTTCAAAGTGACCGGCATAACTCTCAGGATCATGATGTATGGATGGGAGCATCTCATACGCTTTCTGTAATTGCTTCGGGCGGTAGGTTAACGCTGCTTCAGACCGAAAAACTTGATGGTAAAGGCGCCTATGAGTATTAAACATTGCCCCGTATCTTGCCAGCGATGTCGTCCATTCCCAACCGAAGCTGTAGAGATAGCAGATTGCGAGTTTCTCAATATACTTATTGAATACAAATAGTACGCACAGGTCGATCGTGGCTATGTATGGTCGGTCAGAATAGATTCGGGATCGACCTTCAAGTAATTCGTTCGCGACTTCCTCGGAATTCAAAACAATCATGTCCATGTTCAGTAACTTGGTATACACGATATCACCTACAGGCGCTGTCAGGAGATTGATGCAAAGAATGAGAACACATACCATAGGTCTCTCGCATCTCAGCGTATGAAACCCAAGGTGCAGCAGCTTTGATATCAAATACGTTTCCGAGAAAGGGGATCGGAGTAGGACCAGGAGGCAAGCGCCCCTTGTGGGTTGACGTTCGTCGGGCAATTGCAAGGCATGTCAATATGCCAATTGCTATTGCGACACTGTCCTGTATCAAGAGGCCCATGGCGAACGTTTCACGATAAGATAGAATTCTGCATGAAACTTGTTACTTATATCACACTACAAGTCTTTGCAGAAGGGTCAACGTTGTGGCAGAAAAAACTTACAGCCTGAGGGAGTTTCATATTGGACCAACACTACACAAATGCCGCTTGAGTGGCATCATGATAAGAACTTCTTAAGGATAGAGTATTGGTAGTGCTATATCACCACGCCCCTTCCCAGATCTGGCCGTTTCGAGAGTGCTGCCGCAGTCGAGTGTTGTGGTATTTATTGCTCTGGTTACTGCTCCGTCATTGGTATTCCCAATCTCGAACCAGACGTTTCGGGACCATATTCGGGTTCTTGGGAAGCGCCAGCGGTGTAATTTTCTGGTTCGAGACTATGGGTATTCCCAGCCTGGGAGAATTCGGTACTTGAAATTTGAACTGTGGTATATCGCTCCCTGCAAGTTTTCATCGTTCAGCCTGCTGTAGGTTTTGATTTGTCACTGAGTCAATCTATTGTCACAGGTAGCCAGACCTTAAAGGAAGGAAGACATCCCTTCCTTCCTTTCAAGGAAGAGGGCGACACGTCAATGAGAGTGTCCGCTGAAAGTAATGTACGGAATATCGCATTTACAATCGCTGGTTGCTTGTCAACACCCTCTCCGGGGCCCTCAGCTCCACTTCGGCAGTCTAGATCTGCCCTTGCAGATTGGTCTGTTGCAAGATAATCAGAGACCGTTCCGCTCGTAACGCAGGATTATCTCTTAAGCTATACCCTTGTCAGCCACGGTTCACCGCGCGAGCAGACCACTAAAATTTGACTCTTTGCACGTTCGAGCAGATCACGGAAGCCAGGTAAATGCAATTTGGCTCTTTGCACGTGCGATGATTACTACTAATTGTTGCTTACTTCTGAAGCAAAAGTCCTCACAATATTTCCAACGAAGGTACACGTAGTCCTGAACGCTCTTCTCTCTTTCAATGATGTATTGATGCACACCATCAGGACGGAACTATCTGACATGAAATTACGAATGAAGACGTTGCAACGAAATGAATTGTAAGAACGAAACACTAATACTGTGCATACATTCACGTACTGCACTTAGTTTGAACAGCGGCAAAAATAATCTACCATTCCGAGTCGTGGCCCGGCCAAACGGGATGCTCTACAAGGATCCTATGGTGTTGAAGAGGCTCGTCATCAAAGCACTAGAGTATAAGTAGTGACGTAACAACTGATTTCAGTCATTATGCCCCAAACTCCTGTCTATTCATTCACGATGCCCATCACAGAAAACTATGCCCTGCCCACTGCATCTATTCTCGACGCCAATGTATGCACAAAGTTTACTCTGAAAGGCTCACTGGATCCCGATTTTGATGTTAAATATAGGTCCGACAAAGCATTCGGCAGGCATTGGTCGATTTTTATCAGCGCGTAGGCTTGAAATATGTAGAAGTCAAGCTAGACGAAGCATTGTACAATGAATGCTGCCGGGAGGCCACGAACCGCGGCTTTCCGATGGATGGGAGTTATTCTATCCGTCCGTACATGGCCATTGGTGTGGCCACCTTCTGTTATTGCTACGCCTACCTCCCTGATCGTGCAACTAAGATGTGGATCTGCCTGTACACCGCCCTCCACATCTGTATCGACGACAGGGTAAACAGGGGAAAGGACACCAAGCATTTGTACCGTTTCCACGAACGGTTTGCGAATTGTAAGCCACAGGGTGATCCAGGCCTACAGGCATTGGATTCACTCTTACGCGAAGTTCATCTCTATTACCCCGCTTTGGTATCGAGTTTGATTACTACGTCCTCCCTTGACTTTGTGTCTGCGCTTTTGATTGAACTCGATACTACGGATATGCAGGTATGGCGTCATTCAAGAATAAAGGTGGCTTAATCTCGAACCTTTCATGTTGATAGATTTCGACCAAGGCTCCTTTCTACCCGGAGTATTCTAGGCTCTTATCGGGCATAGGGAGTGCATTTTCGTTATTTATTTTCCCCGCGACAATCCCGTATCAGGAATACATTCAATGTATGCCGGACCTAATGTATGTCGTGAACGGCGTGAAGTAAGTACCAGATTCACGACTCCTATGAGACTTCCTAATGTGCCATTAATCAGCGATGTACTGTCATTCTACAAAGAGGAAGCTGCAGGCGAGAACGCAAATTATGTGTCGCTGGTGGCGGCCACGCGCGGCCTTACCAAATTGAACGCTCTGCGAGGACTAGTCGAGAAAACCGCGGAAGCGCATCATAATATTCTCGAATGCCTAGAGCCGCATCCTGAAGCCTATGACGCCTACGTCACTTTCTTTGATGGATGTGTCAAACTTTATGCTGCCTTGAGGAGGTACAAATTGGAGGAGATTATGTTGGAAGGATCATCTTCCCACAATTCCCGCTACCCCTCTGTAGTGGGTCGTCCTATATTTCGAGTTTGGTTCAAAAATGGCGCGCGTTTACAATCGTGGATTTTTTCTGGCTGTTTTATGTCCTGCTTATTGATCCTGTTTCTGGGTATAATATTGTGTTGGAATTAGAATCGCTCGATACTGTGCTTACATAATCAGTAGTACAAACGCCGTACGGTAGCTAGTTTTCACTCACCCGCTTCGTAGGATAACGCGACTTTCTTTCAGAAGCGGGTGTCACCCGGACTGCTGGGGTGGTAAAGAATTCAGCAGGGAGGGCTGCAAAGGAGATTAGTTAGCGAAGGGCTGCTAACTGTGGGATCTGCGAAGGGCTGCTAACTGTGGGATCTGCGAGGGGCTGCTAACTGTGGGATCTGCGAAGGGCTGCAGGTAGTAGCAGCTGCGAAGGGCCGCGCGTATGTTGACATGCGAAGGGCTGCATGGTCGAGTACGGCTACTACAACCACCTCGGATCTCGCACCGCAACGGGCGAAGGGCTGCCACGTTGAGTGCTTGTAGCTCTGTTTAAGCCACTGGGGCCGAAGCCAGATTGATTGCCACTGGGGCCGAAGCCAGGTTGATTTGCCACTGGGGCCGAAGCCAGAAACTGTTTGCCGCTGGAGCCGAAGCCGGTAATCGCTATTGTTGTTTGCCGTTCGTCGTTTGCCGCTCGCCGCTCGTCGTTCATCCCCGTCGTGCTGTTGTTTGCGCTCATTCATTCCCCCACCATCATCGTCGTGTGTCGTTCATCATTGCCGTTCGAACCCCATTGCCATTTGTCCGCCCTCGCTATCGTTCGATTTCCTCTCCTCATTATCGTTCGTTGATCCGTACCGTTGTTTGTTGTCACCCCATTCCGTCGTCACCGCCCACGTCTTTTCCGCCATCGCACATTCGTTTTGCCATCTTCCGTCCCCGCGCTTGTTCCGCGCCGTCCCAAAACTCATTCCCGCTTGTCGGCGTCACACTTCCTGATATCTTCACCATCATTGTCCTTACTTCTGGGCTCCCACCAGAGCATGAGCCTGTCGTCGTTGCTCTCGATGCAGTCGATTCAACCAAACTCAGCCTATGCCACCCTGAATGTCTGGTGACAGGGGGTGCATATCATTCTTTATTTTGATTTCATATTGGACTTTCTCGCGATTCAGGGGGTGTGTTGGAATTAGAATCGCTCGATACTGTGCTTACCTAATCAGTAGTACAAACGCCGTACGGTAGCTAGTTTTCACTCACCCGCTTCGTAGGATAACGCGACTTTCTTTCATATTGCTGGCCGGATTGCAGATGTGCAGGCATATCTCATTTGTCTGTGACTGATTGCATAATCCGCCCCCGTGCAAAGGTAGCATTGAATGTCTTCACTTACCTGTCCAGGGTGTTCTTATTGCTACGATGCCAGCTTTGTAGGTTAATAAGAATGACTCAATCACAGATGACACCAGAGACAGCACCAAGTTTGTTGGAGAGAATTGTTGCCGGTATGTCTGATAGGTAAATGCGATCATGCTCAACGAGGTTGAGGTTGAGCGTGATGTTATTGTCTCCCGTCTGCTCCCGGAGGCCTCGGAAGTTTGCGTTTTGACGGAAGATGAGGCCAGGCATCACCAACAAAAATCGACAGACACTGGAATGTACTGTTTTCACCATCCATTACTCTGAGACGAAGAGTTGATCCCACTATGTCGCTGCCTGAGACTCAATCTATTTCCGTCGCACAGAAATGAAGCATCAGACGAAGTAGATGCTACACTGCCGAAGAGTTAAAATGCTCTTGATATTCTCACCGGCACTTACATAGTAACCATCGCTATATCGGTAAGAGTTTCTTTGCGCATTTTCTAACATTCTGCGACACGTGGCATAGTCGCGAATCTGAAAGGCTCACCGGCATGGAGTGTACATGGGTGCCGGAGTGAACATCCTCGAATGCTGTCCGCCGGGTACTCGCTAAGACCTTGCCACCGAGACCGAGAACTGGATCAGCAGCACGGAGGTATTTTATGGCAGTCAGCCACAGCCCATACGATAGCCGACCGGTAGGAATACGATGATCTTAGCTCATGCTTCTGATCGAGAAAAACTTTAAACGTTGACACTGTCACACTGGATACCTGAGGGTTCCCCAAGTTGTTACTTGATAGCGGTGAGCTAAAGGAAATTAAGACCTTTTCCCCCGCGCTGGGGTTAAATCCGTAATGCAGAAGGAACGACTATCTTCATTATATTAGGATCTGCAGATCCTATGGGAGACTAGGTTAAACCATACCCCGAAACGTATAATGTTGGTGACATTGTCCTGGGTGTGGTATATGGGCAACGAAACAAATTATTACAAGCGCTGGCACACCAACATGAACCAGCGTCTATCGACGGCTTGCTTCATAGATGGACTGGTCACCAGGTGGTCCAGGTCGTGGATCAAAAAGACTACCCTACATTATTCGAGGAGAGGAATAAAAACACGTATCGAGACGGGAATCAATTGGTGAACGTGTAACGAGGAGTGATTGAGTGAAGTACGAGTACGTACGAGAGTCAAATCTTGATACCGCTTAGGCTTAGACTCGTGGCTGAGCAGGATAGCATGTAGAATTTATACGTATATCTCACGCGTAGTGGGCAAGCTGTCAGTGCACGGATCTATCGAGCTGGATATTTGCTCAGCGCTCCGGGGATTCGCATCGGCCGCATCGGCCATCTAGTTTTTCTCGTGATGCAGCAGAGCATGTGGTCTCCCTACGCATACGGAATATCAGGACCTTTTGTTCTCAACGTAGTGAGCATGGAACTAAACTGTCTCAGAACGACATCACACCAGTGCATCCCTGGTCATGCACATAATGCACTGGAGTATAAGTATACGTGCATGAAACTGATTTCCACCATTCTTTCCTCAACTTGAAATCTCATCTGCTGTCACTCAATATGATGTCCATCACAGAAGACTATGGACTGCCCACATTCACGCTCGACGGTAATGTATGCACGTTCACTCTGCAACGCTCCTCACATTCCAACTTTGATGTTGAACATAGGTCCTACCAAGCATCCGCCAGGCGGTTGCCAGTTTTTACCAGCGTTGTGGCTTGAAATATGTAGAAGTCAAGCTAGACGAAACATTGTATACCGAATGCTGCCAGGAGGCCATCAACCGTGGTTTCCCAATGGATGGGAACTATTCCATCCGCCCGTACCTGGCCGTTGGTGTGGCCACCTTCTGCCCATGTTACACCTACCTGCCTAGTCGTGACACCAAGATGTGGATCTGCCTTCTCACTGCCGTCAGCACCTGCGTCGATGACATCCTGAATAGGGGACAGGACACCGTGGATCTGTACCACTTCAATGAGCGGTTTGTTAATTGTCAGCCACAGGGTGATCCGGTCCTGGATGCGTTGGACGCACTCTTCCGTGAAGCCCCTCGCCATTACTCTCCCCTGGTGGCAAACCTCATTATCACGTCCTCACTTGACTTTGTGTCCGGGCTCTTACTTGAACGCGACACTGAGGGTATGCAGGTACGGTGAAATTGTCCTGCATAGCGTCAGAATAATCTTTAACCTTTCATGGTAGATTTTGGCCAAGGCTCCTTTGTACTCCGAGTATTCCAGGCTCATATCGAGCTACGCGAGTGCGTACGCATTGTTTATTTTCCCCTCCACGGTCCCGCATCGGGACTTCATTCAATCTATGCCAGACTTAATCTTTATTGTGTGCACCGTAAAGTAAGTCTCATCAATGATTTTCTGTGAGGCATCCTATTAAATCTGCCATTAATAAGCGATATCCTATCATTCTACAAAGAAGAATGTGCAGGGGACGCTGCAAATTACGTGTCACTCGTAGCAGCCTCTGGTGGTCTCACCAAACAGAACGCTCTGCATGTTGTCATTGAGAAAACCATGCAAGCGCATGATAATATCCTGGAATGCCTGAAACCGCATCCTGAGGCCTATGACGCCTACGTCAGTTTCTTCGATGGATATATCAAATTTCATGCTGCCTTGAGGAGGTACAAGCTGGAGGAGATCATGCTGGAGGGGCCAATTTGCCCCATTTCTTAATGAATGTTATCATTTCTTGCAATGCTTTGGAATTCTTTGCGTTCTATAGCGGTGCGGGATCATTGAAGCAATAGCTCGTGCCGGATGGAAACAGAAGCCTCTGAATAGTTTTGCCGTAGTACAATGTTGAATTCACACACTTGGTCTCCATTTTGATTCGACTCGGACGGAGCGCGCACAATATCTTTCATGACACTGTCTTGTGCAATGTAAACCATCGTGATGTACTACGGTGGAGTAGGGAATCCTTACTACCTAGGCGAGGGGCAGCCCAGAGTCGGAGACAGACGGAGAGAGCCGCGCTTAGTCATCAGTTAGGTTCATAGTCAGATGTCGTAGAATAGTTCTGCATCTTGCCTTTGGGGGCTTAGCCTGCCAGACTCGGCCACTCCAGTGGCAAGAGCTAACAATGATCATATTGAAGTCCTGTGACTATATAAATGCGTACCCACTTTCGCTCTATAAGTATCAGTCTTTGAGTCCCATAAGCAGGGAGGTAGACCTTAGGGAGCCGTTCCTTCAACTGGTTGCCACCGCGAGACATGTGTTTTGACTTTCAAAGTTAGCCTAAGCTGATTGTTACATAATTTTACGTATACATAATGATATTGAAGCGCGCATCGGAGCGCCATACTTATTACTTACATAAGGTAGACTTCAAGCACTTTCTGTAAACATCACGTGCTTGACTGGTGTGTGACCTAGCCACATTGACCATTTCATCACCAGTCGGAGTATCAATTATAGAACAGAAGCTGTACATTGAACAGCTCGGGTAGTAGAAATTGCTCATCTACATGTTAACTATGACATTTATAACAGTTTTAAAACGAAGGAATTGTGGAGAAGACAGCCCTCTACCATTCCATCGTTTCCATTTTCCTCCAAGTGCCTTAGATAGTCTTTCTATGAGCTCGCAGTCCTTTGTCACGATTTATCACGCTTTATCACGTGACGTTTACAAGTGTTTGAAGTCTACCTTACTGATTTCACTCTTCCGATCTTCCGACTCATTTGCACCTTCTTGCTTGCCGGTTATACTTATTACCCGATGACTTGTGGTCCTTCCCTCTACTCTTGTCCTTGTGCGTTTGATGACGGAGTCATGTATATCGACCGCGTCACGGTAGCGTTCATTAGCGATCATTCTCGAAGTTCTGAACAGTAACGAATTCGAAATCATATTTGATTGGTAGCCACCTCGTCTTTAAGGCAAACCGTCGTGCTGTGTCTCTGGAATCGGAACGACGGAAAACCATGAGTATAAGTAATTGGTTACATGTAACTGATTTCCACCGTTCTTTCCTCAACTTGAAATCTCATCTGCTATCATTCAATATGATGTCCATCACAGAAGACTATGGACTGCCCACATCCGCACTCGACGGTAATGTATGTACATTCACTCTGCAACACTCCCCACATTCCAACTTTGATGTTGAACATAGGTCCTACCAAGCATCCGCCAGGCGGTTGCCAGTTTTTATCAGCGTTGTGGCTTGAAGTATGCGGAAGTCGTGCTTGACGAAGCATTGTATACTGAATGCTGCCAGGAGGCCATCAACCGTGGTTTCCAGATGGACGGAAATTATCCCATTCGTCCGTACATGGCCGTTGGCGTGGCCATGTTCTGTTCCAGTTTTGCTCACCTCCCCGATCGTACAACCAGGATGTGGATCTGCCTCTTCAGTGCCGTCATCACCTGCGTCGATGATATTCCGAACAGGGGGCAGGATACTGTGCATCTGTACCGTTTCAATGAGCGGTTTGCGAATCGTCAGCCACAGGGCGAGTCAGTCCTGAATGCGCTTGATACGCTCATGCGCGAAGTCCCTCACCATTACTCCCCAGTGGTGTCAAATTTGATCACCACGTCCACACTTGACTTTATATCTTCACTCTTGATTGAACACGATACCAAGGATATGCAGGTATGGGGCTGTTTCCGAATAAAGGCAGCTGAATTTTAACTTGCCATGAAAGATTTCCATGACGGCTCCTTTATATCCCGAGTATACTAGGCTCCTATCGGGCTTAGCGAGTGGATACGTATTATTCATGTTCCCTTCCACGGTCCCGTATCAGCAATATATTCAATCTATGCCGGACCTAATGTTTACCGTGTGCGCCGTGAAGTAAGTCCCATCAATGATTTCCCGCGAGACTTGCTAATTTGCCATTAATTAGCGATATACTGTCATTCTATAAAGAGGAATCAATGGGTGAAGCCGCCAACTACGTATCACTCGTGGCGGCCACTCGCGGCCTCACCAAACAAGACATCCTGCAAGGAATCATTGAGAAAACCATGCAAGCTCATTATAATACCCTCGAACGCCTAGGACCACATTCTGAGGCCTATAACGCCTATGTCAGTTTCTTCGATGGTTATATCAAATTTCATGCTGCATTGAGAAGGTACAAGCTGGAGGAGATTATGGCGGACGCCGCGTGATCTTGCCAGGATTTAAAGGATGTTATCGCTTTTTGGAAAACTCTCAAGCTCGAGTTGTAGTCGTTTTATGTCAATATGCGCTGATTGATAATTCCTTCGGGTATCGTGATCAAGTTATCTACTAGATGGTAATGAAATGGTGATAGTACCACACATTGTGTGTCGACTACTGGAGTGGCTCTTCAAAGTTCGAATCGATCCGGCGAATTCGTCGGCGACGCCAGGTTAGAGACTCAACGAGACAATCTGCCGTACTTACTCAGCTGTCTGGCGCAGTGGCGCACTCTTCGTAGCTCGTTCTACTCTTTATGTATATGCTACTGAATTGTGAATCATGGATGCATGAAGTACTGAGCACAGCTTTCATATGATAAGAGCCTGATCCTCATTAAGAGTCAGTTTATATTTGGGGGCCGGGGCCCCGGGTGACGACTGCGTAGCAAAAGTCCATCACCCATAGTTCGACTCTCTTCGGTGCGCCGCATCGATGCACCCTGATCGTCAGCGAAGTGGGGCGCCTCTCGGCCAGCCAATTGAACGGCCGGTCTGGACGTTTGACAAGCTTGAGCTTGTTCGCAGTACACTGCGGTAGTATACAAAGTCTGGAGATATTTCTTGATCTTGATATGATTCTTGATATTCTTTTGTAGAGTCTGCAGCTAATAATAATTACCATCGAGTGACGCAAGGACCATGATGGATCTGGATCAATAGAGAGTATCGCTACAGGTACATCGTAAGGGAGTATGGATGAGCGTTCTGTGATACAATGTGAGTGAGTAGACGTGAGATTACAAAGTGAAAGATGGCAAGACAAGCAAAGGGACGAGGAAGGGTAAATCATAAGCATCACCATTACGGGTTAAAACGACTCGATAAACTTCGTTCCCCCCTCAAAAGTCCGCACTGATGTCGAAGATTGTGTAGAGAAATGACGATGGCCGTGTGGGAGCACCTCTTCATCATCATCCTCTATATCTGCTTCATGACGAGGGAGAATCGGAGAGCTTGACAGCGGTAGCGGCGACTGTGAACGCACGAAACTCACCCCCTGTGGTGATGCTTTGCGTGATGAGTCTTTTTCATATGGACTTGTATAGCGCGCCGGTGTATACGTCTCCAATGCGCTGGTCGTATCTGACAGCGGTGAATCAGTTTCTTGGATCCGACCAGTATAGGGCGCTTCGTAAACGGGCTTTGGAAATGGTTGCATGGGCTGAGCCCCACGCTCATCGTCGCGATCTGAATCAGTCTCCCATTCATCACCTGAGCCTGCTTGGATCCAGCCACGCCCACCTCGTCGACTACCACTCCTCCCACTGCTGGACCCTTTTGCCCACATCCCACGGAGTTTCTCCCCAAAGGAGCTAATCCCCTGTGTGGATGTTGTATTGTGTTCTCGGCGGTCATAGCGGCGGTGGTAGCGCTCGCGACGCGCGGCGCGGTCTTGTTCAGATGGTTCATGATTACGGAGGAGGAGGAAAACCGCGATACAGCATATGAGAATGAGCACGCTCAATGCGACGACGAGCCCGATGAAACCTGTTGGAGATGATATATTGAAACATGACTAAGGCAAAATGCGGGAGAGAAGAGGCACAAGGGTTGGCTACATACCTCCTTGTGATCCACCTATTTCTGGTACCTCTCGTCTGGTGAGAATGGCTGCATGGTGTACGCTTTCTCCAGAGGCAAACAAAGAAAAGGTAAAGAGGAGGGCAGGGTGTGGTGTGCCCCTCATGCACATGATTGGATGTCACTAGTTGATGACCGGTCAGAGGAGAAATGTAGTAAGTTTCTATCTGGAAGGAGGACTGCAATATAGCGCTAAATGGCGGACGCTGCGATGAAAACTGTTTCCGTGTGTTTGGGTTCAACTGGGCATGCGCACTGCACAGTGCGTGCCACTGCGCAGAGTTGCCACCGTGGAACGAATCTTTCCTAAATCTGCATCCCATCGGCTTCACAATCGGTTTTCGGAAGTATATAATAGACCAGTCTTATTCCGGAAACAAAGCGACACTAGCGAATCGTAACGGGTGCTTCGTTGTGTATTTGGAAGTGGTTCGGGACGGCAATCATTCAATCGTGGTTGGCTAATGCACACATTGTACCACGACCCGCCAATTTCCATACGAAGATCAAGTTACAAAGCGAACCTTTAACTGCAGGACCAACGGATCCGTCACTATAAAACTACCAGCATATGTATTGACTCTCGGAGACTTGTCAACCAAAGCAAAGGATGCACTCAAGAAAACAAGTTTATAGTCAAGAATTTAATCAGTAGCGATGAAAAGGATGTCAGCGCGAAGTTCAAAACACACACGGTTGACAAAGGAAAATAGTGCAGTTACGACACCATGTAGGAAACAAGACCAATGCACTGCGTGAAGTGAAAAGAATACCCTATGTTATAAAAGAGGCGTCCTTCCCGTCATGCATGGGGCATGCGTGTTCTCCTTGCCGCTTTCACGACTGGACTCCCTCAGAGAGGCTGTCCAAGCGCGACGACGGCGCAAGCCGCCATGCATGTCCCGAGGCCTGCGTTACATGCCATAATGACGGGGGGCGCTGCAGGCAGTGCAACTCCGAAAGTAAATCCGGCTCCCGCATAACAAGAGACGACAAGAGCATTACATCCTACTCGAGAGCCCGAGTCAGCAGTGGGCAATATCGTGCTCATTAGCACTTACCAGTCTGACAAATGGCATAGCCTATGGGTCCTGCGACAACTGCAGGGGCCGCAGCAGCAGCAATGATGAGGGAAATAGTGGATTTGATGTTCATGTTGTATGAGTAGTCAGTGGTAAGACTCGCAGTGGGTGAGATGAGGGTTGGTTGATGAGTAATTTTCCTGCGAGCAGCTCCCTTTTTATAATGTAGTGCCAAGAAACCCCCTTTCTCAAATCCCACATTCTAGAAAGGACCCACAGGCTTATCTACATATCACGAAACGAAATTAAAGAATCACAGGAATTCCAGGGAGTG
>KV448248.1:0-22518 GCA_001658105.1 Rhizopogon vinicolor AM-OR11-026 | reverse complement strand
TTTTAGCGCCTCGAAGTCGTTATCGAGTGCCTTGTGACACACGACGCAATAACGGCTACATAACTGCGATGAAAAATGAGCACAAATCATAATGTCTATACCGACACTGACCGTCAGCCGACGTAGAAGGTATGTAAATGCGGTCTCAAGCAAGTTGATGTGACCGTCTTGTCTCTCCAACGGATCACGCGGCAAGTGGCGAGAGGCGGCAAGAAGAAGCTCCTCTTGATCAACTCGACAGAGGTCCTGGAATTGGGAGAAGGTAAATAAGTGGGAGCCACACCGAGTTGCATAACATGCCTCTTGTATCTCCGTCACGAGAATCGCGGGCGATTTCTGAAGTTCCCGCGATCTCCAATTGAGTTCTTCAGCTGCTGCCCATCCGATATTGAACTGTCGTCGAAACCGGAGCAACAATAGGAAATGCTCATCAAGTAAGGACTCGAGCGAGCTACTCAAACTAAGTTTGTCAAACGTGCCATTGTCGGGCTCTTCGTCGACGTCGATGTATTCTTCTGTCAGATCACTCTGAATATCACTCTGGTTGAACTGGAGACCATATTGGCGAAGAGAAGTAGAGACATGTTCTTTCGATGGTTTGTACCGTTGAGAAAAGCCAACGTTGAACTTTAACGACGCGCCAGACCAGGATGCAGCAGCGGCGAGTGTCCCGTCGTTCCGAATGGCTGGATAGACGCCCCGGAATCCTGATATCGCAAGCACGAGATGTTGACCAGGAAGGAGGAATTGGCTATCCCAAGACATTAGGGCATGAGCGGGAATTTTCTCAGTCAATTCCACAACAGGCAGAGAGATCGTCAAGAGGAACTCGCAGTTACCAGTCCAAATGATTCCCGGAGTATAACCGGCTGCATAAGCGCCCTCAAAGTCCCTGGAATGACGTACATAAAGTAGTCTGGCAAGTTATAGTAAGAATTGGCAAACCTGCGCAAGATTGAGCGAGAGACTTCTGGCTTAATGGATACGATGCCGATATCATCTTCATGATCATCATGGTATTCGTCGTCGTCGTCGTCGTCGTCATCGTCGTCGTCGTCATCGTCGTCGTCGTCATCGTCGTCGTCGTCATCGTCGTCGTCATCATCGGAAGAAAACTTGATCAAGAATTGCTTCGCCACTTCGTGTATCGTACTTGGACGGCTGTTCAGTACCTCGTCACAAATCGTCCTCATCTGTTCCACACGACTCCCAGGGTCCGGAGAGTGACAGAAAAATGAATGGGTGTTCGGATACTCGGAAGTGTCTATGAGGATGGTGAGTGTCCACGGTACTTTGCTCTCAATTGTGACTCACCAGAACACAGTAGATGTACCACTATCCTCGTCTGATCTCTAGGGTCTACCAGTTCAAATTCTATTGAGCCATCGTCTTCTCCTGCCCTAAAACCTAAGAAATTCAACTATCGATGAAAGTGATGGTGAATGCTAGGGTAATCTTACTTTGTACAGACCAAACGCCCCTATCAAGGTCAGGCAAACAGCCTGTCTTCAACTCGCGGAGATCAGCGTTAAATCGCTTATGACCTTTCAAAGGCTTTGCTGTGGATACCATGGGAGTAGTTGGTGAAGATGTCGCAGTCAAATGAAGCGCTGGAGTGGTTGCCGTAGGTAGTACCCGCGCCTCGAGATCTGTAGGGTTCCGTGGATCAGTCGGAGTCAGCTTCGGCAGCCTATGGGCGTTACGATCTGCTGACACAGCTGGTTGTTCATGGGCGTCTTGATCCTGTCTCATTCTCGTGCGCTTCTGAGGGCCCTGCCTAGAGTCTTGTACCTCTTGACTTGGGGATGGTTCCAGTTTCTGCTTCTTGCTTGCACTCCGGGTGAAGAGTGCCATGATGTTCGGTGGCGGGGATGGGTTGATTCTGACAAAACTACAAACCTGATTTAAGAGGGGCACGATGGGCAAACGATGGGTGTCCTTAAGATTGGTAGAGGACAAGTACTACCCTCTGCAACTTGTAGGACACAAGACCTCCTTTCCCTTTATAGCAAATATCCCCCTTTCGACATCCGTCACTACCGCGGGCGACATTGACCGATACATCTCACCGAGGCGATGCAGTTCTTCACATTTCATCCAATGCCAGGTGCTGCTGTCACAGTAGGAAATTAGCTGCGAGTGATCAAGAATAATTGACACTCACAGAGATAAGCTTTGAACGGGTGAACTACTGCAGAAATGTCAAAACTGGAGGGCGTAAATATCCATTGTCTCTATCACGTTCAACATGATGCCGGTGGAATGATGGGAACTCCTTCAACGAACCCGGTAGCGTGGTTGTCCAACTGCACTTCAGATGTCAGCCATCCTTTGACTTGAGTCTGCTTAGTACGTAGTGAGGAGACTAAGTAGTAGGGATCACTCTCGGAGAATTCTCTCACAGCAGGTCCTGCTACTCAGTCTCGACTCTCCTCTAGAGTCTAGGGTACTTACTAAGGTCATCTGGTTCTCGAGCGAAAAAGCGTGATCGTGATTCGGACTCCGACGGAATCACCGCCGCGTCGTTTTTGGGAGAACACATTACCGTGCTTCTCTATATATTTGGAAGTGAGTGCCCTCAAGGCTTCACCGACTTCCTTCGGGCCGGCAATCATTAATCGTGGTTGGCCAATTTCCATACACGAGGCATAGCAAGGGCGGGAGATCTTTTCCAAGCCGCACAGTAGCCAAGTAACAAAGCGAACCTTTAGCCGCAAGACCAACAGATCCGTCACCATAAAACCACCAGTATGTATTGATTCTCAAAGACTTGTCAACCAAACTAAAGAATGTACTCAAGAAAACAAGGTTGCAGTCGAGAATCATTAACCAGTAGCGACAAAAAGGATGTCAGCGTGAAGTTCAAAATACACACGGTTGACGAAGGAAAATGGTGCAGCTACGACGACGCTATGTACGGGATGGAGAACAAACAAGACCAATGCAGGTGAAACGAGAAGAATACCCTACGTTACGAAAGAGGCATCCTTCCCGTCACGCAAGGGGCATATGTATTCTCCTTGCCGCTTTCACGACTGAACTCCCTCAGAGAGTGGGTGTAAGTGCAACGACAGCACAAGCCGCCATGCATGTCCCGAGGCCTGTATTGCATGCCACGATAGCAACAGGCGCTACAGGTAGTGCGACTCCGAAAGTAAATCCGGCTCCCGCATAACAAGAGACGACAAGAGCATTACATCCTACTCGAGGGCCTAAGTTAGCGGTGGTCAATATCGCGCTCATTAGCACTTGCCAGTCTGACAAATGGCATAGCCTAGGGGTCCCGCAACAACTGCAGGGGCCGCAGCAGCAGCAATGATGAGGGAAATAGTGGATTTGATGTTCATGTTGTATGAGTAATCAGTGGTAAGACTCGCAGTGGATGAGTTGAGAGAGATGAGTTATATTCCCGTGAGCGGCTCCCTGTTTATAATGTAGTGCCAAGAAACCTCCTTCTCGAACTGCACATTCTAGAAAGGACCCATAGGCTTATCTATCGCGTAACGAAATCAAAGAATCACATACAGTGTAGGACCGGCATTTGAGCCAGCAAAATTTTGAGGCCGTCAGGCTTCAACAGTCACACATTTATTGAAAATCCAATGTGACACTCTTGTGTATATATACGATGACTATATTCCTGCAATATTGCTAAGGGATCAGATGAGAGATGCGTGCACAATGTAAGGATCAGCAGAATTATCTGTTATCAGGTTTCGCCGGCGTTTGGGCCAGTCCCGCGTTTGGCGGTAGCACGCGCATTGAAGTTGTTATCGATTATTATCTAAGCGATTATCGAACTCTATTGACCATCTTCATATTCATTATTGCCATTCTCCTGATGGTCACCTGCAATGCCCTGCACGGCTGCTGGTTTAGCCATTAGTGCTTCCAACTTGTTTCGTGTTGGCCTTTCCACGTAGGTGGAAGCTTCTCCATGTTCGCACGCTCCTTTTCCACCTTCCACCGCTCCTTTTCCGCTGCATACTACTTTGCCCCCACCTCCCCGTCTCTCGCTTCATCCGCCTCCTTCTATTCCTGCTGAACATTGCTCTCAGTTTCCGCCCGATACTCCTCTTGGACTTCTCGACAGATGGCATGCAGGCTTCTTTTTTCATCTTTTCTCTGCTCGGCACGATACTCGTTGATGGCTCAGGTAATAGCAATTTCTTGCTCTGTCTTGGCAAGTTGCTTTTTTCTCGTGACTGACTGCGGACGGCTTACCATGATCGAGAGTGCACGGCCCAGCGACGCAACGCGACTACTCTACTATTGGTTATCACCAGCTCGTGCATCCCTTCATCTCGTGCAGTCACAGAATGTCACGGGAAGTCACCTACAGTCACGCAGGCCAGTTTTGCAGTCCGCTCGGCATACAAGTATTAGATAGTAAATTAGCATGCAAGTTAGTATGTACGAATATACACCTTTCACTTGAGGTATGTAGGTAGTCTAAAATATATAACGTGAATTACCTGACGAAAACGAAGTTGGACCTCGCCAAGCAAGTGTCAATACAGCTCTCTCAAGAAGCATCATGTCGTCAATATTCAAGCCCGATCTGGTGCCTCCAGGCTGGTAGACTAACCACTCTCGTCGTGGTCTGTATATATCTCAGTTTTTCTTCTCAGACATGCAACCGAGTCTAGCGGTCAGTTTGAGTCGCTCACGCAACTCTCGGGAAGCCGCAGAGGTAAGTAAGTGTCAAGCACCTCTATTACCGATGAATGTAGTATCTACGCGGCTATGTTCCTATGGGTGCGTTAAATACCGCCTTGTCTTCCTCATCGAGTTCAGGTAGGACGTAGGTTTCCTCGCAGAGCGCTAGAAGTTTCTCAAGTTTGTACGAAGGCTCCGGGATCTCGACCGCCACATTGTGTATGAGGGGTCGTCGCACCGAATCGTGTACCTTAAAGGGAACTTTCGGTAGCTCCTTCTTCGCAGTAACTCCATACCCAGGGGGACGCGCGATTACATTTTTGTCGTTGACTATTAGGATCAGCAAATATCGACTAAAATTAAAGAGTGCTCGGTCAGCTCTTGCAGAATCCGACTCTACTAGGGCTGAAGCCATAAGTACTGCTCACCACATCATCCAATCTGTGTGCTGGACGACGTAAAACGGTGATGATGACGTAAATTTATACAGGAGATTTATAATCTCAGCGAGAGCTACGCAAGCTGAGGGGCGCGTCACGCTATTATCCCAAACTCGTGTACTGGCTGCGGCAAAGACGGTCGACATCACGCCGTCCCTTGCGAAGTAGACGCCTAAATGGACTAGAAATAAGACAAATTAACCAAGGATGATGTGATCGCCTACTTGCCTAAGCGAGGGAAGCGAGGAGGTCCACCATCTCAGTATTTTTTCAGATAGCATACTGGTTGACTCAATAAACAAACGTCAATGGGATTTTGAGCAATAAGAAATCACCGACCTCTAGAGAGGGTCCAATGTTGAGGCTGTAATATTGATACGCACACAAACCAGAGTTGCAAATGTAAGGTTTTAGCGCCTCGAAGTCACTATCGAGTTCCTTGTGACATACGACGCAATAACGGCTACGTAGCTGCGATGAAAAATGAACACAAATCATAATGTCCATACCGGAACTGACCGTCTTGTCTCTCCAACGGATCAAGTGGCAAGTGGCGAGAGGCGGCAAGAAGAAGCTCCTCTTGATCAACTCGACAGAGGTCCTAGAATTGAGAGAAGGTAAATAAGTGAGAGCCACACCGAGTTGCATAACATGCCTCCTGTATCTCTGTCACGAGAATCGTGGGCGATTTCTGAAGTTCTCGCGATCTCCAATTGAGTTCTTCAGCTGCTGCCCATCCGATATTGAACTGTCGTCGAAACCGGAGTAGCGATAGGAAATGCTCATCAAGTAGTAAGGACTCGAGCGAGCTACTCGAACTAAGTTTGTCAAATGTGCCACTGTCGGAGTAAGAATTGGCAAACCTGCGCAAGATTGAGCGAGAGACTTCTGGCTTGATGTATACGACGCCGATATCATCTTCGTGATCATCGTGGTCTTCTTCGTCTTCATCGTCGTCGTCGTCATCATCATCATCATCATCATCGAAAGAAAACTTGATCAAGAATTGCTTCGCCACTTCGTGTATCGTACTTGGACGGCTGTTCAGTACCTCGTCACAAATCGTCTTGATCTGTTCTACATGACTGTTCGGGTACTCGGAAGTATCTATGAGGACGGTGACTACCTACAGCAACCACAGCGTTTCCTTTGATTGCGGCATCTTCATCAACTACTACCATGGTATCCACAACAAAGCCTTTGAAAGGTCATAAGCGATTTGACGCTGACCTCCGCGAATTGAAGACAGGCTGTTTGTCCGACCTTAATAGGGGCATTTGATCCGTACAAAGTAAGGTCACCCTAGCATTCACCATCACTGTCATCGATAGCTGAATCTCTTAGATTTTAGAGCAGGAGACGACGATGGCTCCGTAAAATTGGAACTGGTAGACTCTAGAGATCAGACGAGGATAGTGGTACATCTACTGTGTTCTGGTGAGTCGTAATTGGGAGCAAAGTGCCGGGGACACAACCGCGCCTCGAGATCTGTAGGGTTCCGTGGATCAGTCGGAGTCAGCTTCGGCAGCCTATGGGCGTCTTGATTCTGTCTCATTCTCGTGCGCTTCTGATGTACCTTCCCGGAGTCTTGTACCTCTTGACTTGAGGATGGTTCCAGTTTCTGCTTCTTGCTTGCATTTCGGGTGAAGAGTGTCATGATGTTCGGTGGCGGGGATGGGTTGATTCTGACAAAACTACAAGCATGATATAAGAGGGGCACGATGGGCAAACGATGGGTGGCCTTAAGATTGGTAGAGGACAAGTACTATCCCTCCGCAACTTGTAGGACACAAGATCTCCTTCGAGTCCCTTTATAGTAAATATCCCCCTCTCGACATCCGTCACTACCGCGGGCGACATTGAGCTTAATGACCGTTACATCCACCAAGGCGATGCAATTTTCATCCAATGCCAGGTACTGCTATCACGGTAGGAAATCATGATGCCGATTAGCTTGTCCAGTCTGGCCACAAAACGTGAAGGAATTGCAACTCACTCCAAGCTGAAAGAGGTGTGTCAGAGGCTATCAACAACTTCACCGAGGACGATGATAACATTAGTGACGAGACTGGCAGTTGTATTGTTAACAGCCTGAGCGTTAGAGGACACAGCAACGGCAATCAAGACAGCGATGAATATCAAAAAACGCATGGTGAATATCGGGTTTGTGAAGTTTTCGAACTGAGTCCCACAGAACTGCAGGTCTGGTATTTATGCCTTTTCTCTGGTACTTTATTCCCTGCATTATTCGTCGTGTTCGCTTCACCTCTACGACAGGAATGATTTTCGTAGCGATCATACTTAAGTCTTAGCGTCACTCAGGGTTTTGCGCTAGAAGGGTACGGCACTATACTAAAGGCAGTAAGCAGTAAATGTTTAGCGACTCTAGCGTTATCTCAGAGCTGAATATGGAAAATATGATCCCCTGTTACCCGTCCGAAATTTCTCGGCCCCCAAAGATTTTCTTGAAGGTACTATCTTTGGCCCGGAGTTACTAACTAGCTCTTTACTGTAGTACAATTAGTACACTCGTTATAGGTTAGCTAGTTTATAGTCTTTGACTCACGAGACTGAGGTAACTTAGATATCATTCATTTAGTGTTACCTATATGTAACTAACTAGCTCTTTACTGTAGTACACTTACATTCGTTATAGGTTAGCTAGTTTATAGTCTTCGATTTACGAGACTGAGTACACTCCGACACTCGTTATAGACTCATGCCCTCGTGCCATTCTTTCCTCCGTCGCTGGGTCTCTGTTCAAAAACAACATTTGCATGGGTGCCTCTCGGGCCTCTATCGATATTCATGTCTATCCAGCTCCATCGACGCTTCCTCACGCTCCTCAGCCGCTTCGCCGACTAAAACGACATGATCACATGCGCAAATGCAGTTCAGCCTTGGCCATGGTCATGAACCGCCTGACGATCCATGGTTTAATGCCTCCTTGCATGCCAGTAGGGCCCGCACCGAGTCAAGCAACTCCTTGCAGTAGAATGAGTATATATGACCTTCTTCATCGAGGGGATGCAATTCCCACTGGCATCTGGGAAGACGACGAGCTCGTGTCGTCATCAGGCTCTAAGACTGCGTGCTCACAAGACACCTTAATAAAGTAAGTACTAATTAGAACTTACACAAACGGGAAGTGAGAGATTGGAAGGCACAGGCGAAGGTGGCACAGCAAGTGATGGCTCTTGGTGAAGAGGCTTGCCCATAAAGGCGGCCGCTTGGATACGATTGTATACGGCAGGGATACGAGTGGTACCACCGGCGAGCTCGACGAAGTCAATGGTGTTGATGATAAATTAGAACGCCCAGTAGCGACGAGGAATAGAAGTGTGAATGTATATTCTTTTCAGTGCTAGCATACCTGTTCAAATAATGAGGTCATCGGATACCTCTTAGAGATGAAGACGAATGAATCTGTTCGTTCATCTGCTTGAAGTGTATCCCTCGTAAAAGTGCGATTATATTGCTTGTGCTTGACATAGTCACCTTCCTGTCCTGCCGGCATGATCAAAGGTCTTTGCGGATGTATTCCTCTTACATTGCGGTTCCCGGTGCTAGAGAGTGCGTTCAGTGATAGTGGCAGAGGCTGAGCGTTGTACAGTTACGTCGAGTTGTTCGTGTGGCATTGGGAGCCCAGAGGACGGCTGAGTTCAAGTCGGTGGACAGGTAAAAGTATTCCGAAAGTGATTCGAAGCACCCATATGGAGTTTGAGGTCTGCTCGAGATCTGAAGCTTAAACCTGAGCTTGATAGTGTTGGAAAAGTCCGGTTCAGTCCGGTTCAGCGACTTTGCTGAACGCTGGACCGGACGCGCTCGAACGCGTTCGGGGCGTTCAGTTCAGGTTCGGTTGGTGTTCGAACGCTGAACGCATCCAGAATTTCCCAAAAATTCCCAAAAGCTTATAGTTCAAGCAGAAAAATCAGGCAGCAGAGAGATAAGGCTCTAGGGCGTCTCTATAGATTGGCGTGTCATCAATGGTGAATTATCGTGAATAACAGGTTACATACGCGTGCTTCTGCTGTTGACCGTTAGATAAGGTACTGTCAAGACTCTTGAGAAGAGCTTGGGAGCGTTGGTTTGACTGAGTTGTTCACTCATTAACGTCGTTGGCAGCGTCGACGGCAGGTATGATGGGCATAGATAACAAAGAGGTAGGGTTATGAGTTATAAGATAATCATCGTCTCTGTCACGTTCATGATGATGCCGGTGGAATGATGAAAACTCCTTCAACCGTTCAACGAACCCGGTAGTGTGGTTGTCCAACTGCACTTCAGATGTCAGCCATCATTCGATTTGAGTCTGCTTAGTACGTAGTAGAGGAGATTAAATAGTAAGGATCACTCCCAGAGAATCCACTGGCGGAAGATTCTACTACTCAGTCTCGACTCTGGTATTTACCAAAGCCACGATGTTCTGCAGACGAAAACGAAGTTGGACCTCACCAAATAAGTATCAACACGGTGCTCTCAAGAAGCATCATGTCGTCAATATCCAAGTCTGAGAAGGCATACATACAATCCTCCTTGCTATCAGATCCGCCATTACGAGCAGATGGTCGCGGTCTGACAGATTTCAGGACCGTCGCCCTCGAGTCTGGGGTCGCTCCCCTCGCAAACGGCAGCGCACGCGTTAGCATCGGCAGGAACGCGTACGATGGCGGTGGAGGGACCGAAGTGGTAGCAGCTGCAAAACTAGAAGTTGAGACTGTTGGAGATGGGGAAGGCGTAGATGGTGGAAGGGTAGTTTGCTCTGTGTCTTGGTACGGCTCTCTTGCTACGCAGGACAACCTCATTTGATTGGAATAATAGCTCCCCGACTGCATACCCTCTTCTTTCCTCAAATGCCCTGGATGACCTACAACATGACATGACTTCCTTATTACACGCTACCCTCTCTCATCCGACTATCCGACCACAGAATCTCTGTATCTTACCCGGAAAGAAATCTTGGTTGCTTAACCTTGATGTCATAATATTCTCTGACGCTGGAAACATATTTGACGCGATCTTCATGGCTGCACGTGCCGCTCTATGGGATACCAAGGTACCTAGAACGAGGAGCGTTCAATACCGCGCGAAGAAAAGTGATCGAAAGGACGCAACCCAGGCGATGGACGTTGACGAAGCGACCCATACCGGCAGCGCACTGGACACGCGAGAGACGGTTCAAGTATCTGACTTCGAGCTTCCTGACTACTGGGACGAGGGCGAGCCCCTCGATGGAAGACAAACATGGCCCGTGTGTCTGACTCTCAATTTGGTTCGACTTTTTTCTTTCGTTAGCAATTCACTAGAACCTGGTTGACCTTTGAATAGCTGCCTACTTCACACTTCCTGGATGCCACGCTACAAGAAGAAGCTTCCGTGCCCCTCAAGCTCCTTGTGTTGTACTCTTTCCAAAGCGATACACCTCCACTTTTGCGAAGCATGCGCTTGCTTGGGACAGGTGTGTCGGACCTCGTACAGGTTAAAAGTCTCTTGAAGGTAAGTATCCGCTGCTCGTTTTATGACTGTATTTAAACGTTTGCAGGATGGCGAGAAGTATGCTCGCATAGTATGGACTGCCCTTGAAGGCAAGCTTAAGGACGAAGACCTCAGACGCAACCAAAAAGCCAGAGAAAGGTTTCTTAATAGATAACCTTGTCGTTTTCATAGTGGTCGTGATAGTGGCTGATTGGCTGCCACTTTTCCGCTGATCCATTTGTCGTTGGGGGATATTGTCCAAACAAATCTTTGCGCTCCTATATGCGCGTGCAAAACGCATAGCAGTGCAACTTAAACCTCATCGACATTCTTAGCTACTTCCACGCGAAGCATCGGATGTCTACCGATGAATTTTTCTTTCTCAAGGACACAACAGGTGTAAGGAATCGCTTCGGCGTCCCCTCCTTCCGCTGCTCTCATTCGCACGTGGCAGCAGGTGATCAATTCGAATGTGATACGTTCTATGTTTCTGCCTTTATCGCAACCTCGTTGATACATACTCCGAGTAGATCGCCCTACTGCGATAGGCTTCGCAGAAGGCTCTGAAGACATTTTGCAAGGACCTCTGTAAACTAGTATAACCTAGAATGAGGCCCGTTGCGTGCAACATTAATTGCATTTGCTGTACCGCATATTGTACAGGCGGCATGAAATACATTTGTAACAGTTTGGTATGAGCTCATGAATCTCAGCACAGAAGCTGTTCATGTACTTGACGAAGTGGAGGTGCAGACTGCAGGTTTATTCTTCCTCAGAGCCACTATCCGAGTCAGAGTCCTGTGCAAGAATCTTTTATCAACTGAAGAAATCAGACAGCGACAAGTCGTACTCACGTCGAAGTATATCGGTACTTCTTTGCCATCTTCGTCGAGGGGCGCCCATGGGAGGGGAGGGGCAATCCATCTAGTGTGTTCCTCGGTCAACTGGCACGTCAGTCTCATGGACGCAATCAGTGCACTCACAATTCTTCACCTGTGCGTTCTGGGGACGATGACGACCGCCTGTTACGAGAGCGCCTAACATGTAAAAGTTCATACAAAGGGGTGAAGCAATGCTCCGTGTTGCATCCGTGGCGTTCAAATCCAGCTTGTGTGTTGCACCACCACTTCTTCATAGCGGTCGCACCAACAGTGGCGTCCATGGGCTCCACAACAGGTTCGGGATTTAGAAGAGCAATAGAGACCTTCTCTCCGCCTACACCTGAATGGATTATACCTGTTTCCGAGATGGCAGTACACTTACTTTTATCTGAGAGGTACAAGGAGAAGGCAGGACAATAGAAAACCTTCGTGACGAGATGCATCGACCGAAGGAGCGCGATGTTCGAGAGCTTCCCTAGGACACTTGAAGTAATGCATCTCAGACGGGGGTTATGCATGAGCAAGACAGCACCAGTGGTTCCCTTCTTGACCTCCCACGTCCCTTTGATAGTAGCTGTGTCAATCCCGGGGATACTTCTAGTATTGGTCATTCGGAATGTAGAATCGAATGATGAGCACTTGATCGACAAGTACTCACACATCAGATACGACGTTCAGATCAAGTCTTCTGACGTTTTTAGACCAAGCGGTGAATTCGATCTCATCCGGGCAGTATTTGGGATGATGCTCGCCGGACTCGACGCTGATACCGACGTCGAGAAGAAGTTTTTTGAATTCATCAGAGTAGATGGTGCCTAGGACAATCAAGTCGCCTGTGGTGCTGTCGATCTTCCCGTACGACCCAACCTATTCCCAACTCCAACTTCAATCCAACGGATGAATCTAATGTGGTTAAATGATGACACGCACTTGAATCTCGGACGGTGGGTCCCAATTGGCGTACTTGCCAGTTCGATTGAATATAAGGTCGATGAACTTGCGTTGCGGGTGTGAATCCGGCTGGGTTGTCCAAGACCACATGAGCGAAGAACTCGAGATGAATTCGCCTCAAGGCGGTTTTGCGGTTTGAGACGTAGTAAAGAAGGAACAACTATCTTCAAAATCATCTATGGTCTGCCTATGGGAGACAAACATGCGGCTCCAGTTGGGCAAAACTCCCATCTTAGATGATGTTACCACGACGGATCATTGTGAGAGCGTTCAACATTTAATTTACGTAAAGGACGGTTGCCTTCGTGTGAGCAATGTTATACAGCAAGGTAGCCTATCTCACCGGGTCTCCTCACCTCTGCATCATGCGCCTGAGCTCCGTTTCCGGAACCCTTAATTTGAATGTGATAGTGCATGGTCGTTCACTCGGCATCACCCCACTCATAAACCCCATGTCATCCAGCGGCTGCGTAGTATCCATATTGAGCTGGAAGGCCCAAAGAATAAGGGCCGAGGTTATGAACAGCGATCTGACCAATCGAAATGAATTCAAAGGATCAAGTGCATGAGAGGATACCTTACTTGTTCGCAAGATATTGGCCTGGGCAAATACTGCAAATGATGTCAGTCAAAGCAAGGACGATCCAAAAGATGATGCTTGCCGCCGACCAAACCCATACACAAAGAAATTTATATCGTTTCTCAGGCGACCTTGGTCGTTAAACCAACGCTGAGGCTTGAATGCATCAGGCTCTGGGTAGACATCTGGATCCCGAGAGATGGCCCTGAAGTACAAATGTCATGTCATTTATATCTTGTTGCACGTTACTTACCAATGATTGCCGAATATCGTAGTCCCAGCTGGTATACAATGATTTCCCTGACGCCCAAATGTCATTTATGCAGTAAGTTGTTCAAAATTACTTACCCATATCATGTCTTTAGTTGCTCGGTGCGGAAATCCTGCAGGGCAAACGTTGTACGTTGAGGTCCAAAACCGCAACGAAGAGACTCACCATTTGGAGACAACGGTCTCCATCTCAAAGCCTCAGAGATAAAAGCGTCCAGCTGAGGGAGGGACGCTTGGTCGACAAAGGTCGGGGCTTTAGTAGAGAGATTATTGAATTGATAGATTTGCAATACAGGATCAAGCTACCTTGACGCCTTCCAATGACTCCATTAAGCTCGGCCTGAACTTTTGATTGCTCCTCAGGGAAACATGCAGCTGCCATGAGTACCGTGTTCATTGCCGCAGCAGTCTGATAACTGATTTCAGTCACATTTTTCGAAAACATCAAAAAGAGACACCCCACCGTGTCGGATCCAGCTCCAAAAAAGGTACCAGCAAGGAAAGCCATCTCAGGCTCTGTCAAGCCATGGACATGCTCATTCTCTAGTACATATCTGGCGAACGAAGGACCGATGTCCACTTTGCTCTGCTGTGGAACGACTCAGACCTCATACAAAATTTGGCAATGCAATATTACATACTAGTTGTTGTTTCACGTGGTTCATCAATCCGGTATAGATTCGATCGCCTCTTTCAAACTCGCGCTTTAATTCTTGGCCATACCAAGGAAGGTACCTGAGCCACGGGATCGAGTCCACCAGGTAAGCGCCAGGGCGTATGGCTATACTCCGCGTCTCGAGGAAGTCGCAAATCTCTTTGACTTCGGTATTAGCTGCAGAATTCTTACCGTAAGTTATTTCCAGAACCATTGCCGCAGAAAAGCTTCAATGGAATCATGAGTCACACATGTACTACCATAATAATGAAAGCGCTTACGTTGAGGCATGGTTGTGGAAGTTGTTTGGATCATCGAGAAGGTCGAGAACCATTTTCTTCGCGAGCGACATTTGCAGAGGTTGATACGCCTCAGCTGCTTTAGGATTCAGATGTGAATGGAGCGCTCTGACGAAAAGTAAGATAAGTATCTGCGCAGTATCGTGGACCACAAACCTACGCATTCGACGCAACCTGTCTCCAGCGTGTGTCAAGCCAATGGATAGTCCGCCGAAAAGTATTTCTCCTGCAGCAATCATGCGAGGACGATCAGCTACCGATGCGCCCTGCTTCTCCATGATATCCACCGCGGCCTGCAAGAAAACATGAAACCTGAATATGATAATTCACCATGGAGGAACCAACTTTGTAACGGCCGATAATAACGATCTTCTCAGGTCCTGCGCGAATGGTGACCAGAGGACCATGCTCATCTACCCACCCTGCTATGGTGAGAAATGGGCTTATCAGAGATTACATACAATTAGCGTCATAAAAGCAACAAAGCTGAAAGTGCAACTTTACTTTTCAAGGGGTAGGAAGTGTCCCCGAAGTCTCCAAGTGGAAGGGGAGGGTGGCAAAGGAAGGGCCCCTGATTTAGCAAGGTAGATCCGAGCAATCACCCCTGCAACCCCAAGACAAGCTGCAACACTGAGGATGAGCTGCGTGTTATCAGAAGAGTGCAGATCAGGCAACTGTAGCATAACTGATCAGGATGAGCGTGATGATGGGATTCATCGGAAGTACAGTTTTGAGCATTGAATGGATCCCGACCTCTCACGAATGGTTCTATCTTGCTGGCACTACTCTAAGCAGCCTGGTGGCGAGCGTCGTAGTATGGCTCAGTCCGGTGACTCCGGTCCGATGAGGGAATCTACGCCAGTGATTCGTGAGTCCTGCCAAATTACAATCTTTCCTTGGTTGGTGCTGACCGCTGGATACCCTAACAGGAGGATATTAATGGTTGCGCCTGAACCAGTGAAAGATCCAACGTAAAAAAAGGGCTGAGCCGCACTATGTACTTAAGTTGAATCTCAGGCTAAGCCGCTTACTAATGAAACTTGAATATCCTTCAGATTAGTCTCCCCTACTAGTAGGCTGAGTGACGAAAGAAGACAATCGTTTCTTCTCTACTGAAGGAAATACCTCACTCGCATGACTTACTCTGTCTATTGGTGTGGTCAAAGCGTTGATCATCTTCATTGACCGCACTGACAACACCAACAGTCAGAGTACCAACATATCCTCGACAAATTACCATCAGTGCAATAACATCATTGACGTCGACGGCGACGCTGTGGAGGAGAGGAACAGCCATGCAGGAGCGTCCTCAGCTATTCTGCTCGATCCTCCTTGCACGATACCAACAGACAGTAGCACCAGGTCGTCCCAGGTTGATATCACACTTCCTTGTTCATCGTTCACGATATGATCCAGTTCGGGTCCATTATATATCCCTGCACCGGAGTTGTACAGCATTCCCCCTCAGTCGTCTACTTCCCTGTCGTAGTCTTGTTATGCTCGACATAGGTACGTAGTGATAGTTTTGCCTTCGAAAATTGAAGTGAACTTTGGTTGTGTTTAGTTCTCAGGATAGAGTGTGAACTGTCTGAAACAGCCTGCACTACTATCCGGAGGGTAAAGCTTTAAATATTTGATTCTCAAGCTCTATTCATCTCTTAGAGCACCAAACATCCTCGTTCAAATCATATCTACGCAAACGAATGAATTGAAGTATATATACAATACTGATTTGTAATGAGAAAAGTTGAAAGTGAACATGCATATGCAAATGAGCGTGCCAATTGAGTGGATACAAATGAAAACGATGTCCATGCATGGGAAAAATGCAAAGAAAAGACGACAGTCTATGCTGAGATGCGATTTTAAAAATGAGAGCATAAGCATGGATAGGCGTGTTAACTCGATTTAAACGGGATATGCGAGTCTAGTGGTCATGGCGCATGGGTAACGCAATGCAAAGAAGCAGGGCGCAAGCAAGAAAGAAAGCAAAAAAGCAGGGCGCATGAAAGATAGAAAGGGAACACACCGGGCCTACAAACTAAACACCCCCGCAGCTCTCCTTCTACTCTGAATCGGGTGCACCACCACCAAACTGATGCCCAAACCCACCGTCAACCCAATTCCCGTGCTAATCAATTGTAGCGCCGTATCGAACCCGCTCGAGTACGATGAACTCGAGCCTGAGGTTTGGTCCGAGACGAAGTTGAACAGGCCACCGTTACCTAGACCTGAAGGGAGTTGGAAGAGGATGCCTGTGATCTGCGTGCGCGTGCGCGTGAGTTATGAAGTGAGGGAAAAAGAGAAGAGAGGTACCATCACAACGAATGCATTGCCTTCGAAAAACCGGCCGTACAGGTTTGATACGAACCCCACAGCAAAAGCTCCAACCGCAGCAGAAATATCGCTCTGATTCGGGAATTTGGTCCCCACAAAGTGGTTCGTCACCCATCCTATGCAGGAAATGGCGACCAGGAGCAACTACCGCAGCGAATCACAATTACATTAGCACAGGTCCTACAAACCAAAACAAAATAAAAAGACACACCAATTCCTTCTGCCTCAAAACAGCCCCGAACCTCAAGCTCAAGAACAAACTGTAGCTCGGCACGGTCAAAAACGCCCACCACAAACTAGGTGTTCTTTGCCACCATGGTCCATCGGAGCTATGGCTCTCACCACAACTATAGTCAGTCGCGCCATAGATTCCGTGGCCACCAACCGTCTGGTACAGCTCAGCCCCAATGGAGAGTCCGAACCCAAGGAAGAGGGAATACATGAGCGCATAGCACAGTCTGACGGAACCAGCCACAAGGGAGCGCGAGGAGAGCTCAAGGGAACCGCAGAGTACAATGAAGCCCTGCGCACGATGTGAGCGGATTTTTTCTGGGAAACTAGAGGCGAGGAGGAAGACTCACGGGTAAGATGAGCACCACGCTGCTACTCGCCACCGCAGAATAACAGAAATGCGTCGTGCTCGCCAGTGCAGCGCTCAAAAAGCTCAGCAAGGTAGCAACTGTGATTTCAAACATGTTGCTATACAACTCGTTGCGTACGCTGAGGAGTTGGATGGTGACGAGGAGCGCACCAAGAGGGAAGGAGACCAGGCAGTCGATGAATGAACCGCTAAAGGAGACACTGCAAATGGATGCGGAACACATCCCACCTAAGAATATCAGTTGACCGAAGTTGTACAACGGCTTTTTGCGCATGAGGGCATCGAGGGCGGCGCTTGCAGAGGAGACAGAGATAACATCGTGGATGACCTGCATGCCATGAACAACATTTAATACAAAATTGAACATAACTTACATCCCAGTACAGCCCATGCACCTCCCCAAGCTTGCCTATATCTAAGGCGCTCCCCTGTCGTATAAACTTCACATGACTCGTCCCGGTTGCACTATCTTCAAAGCTGATCCACATCACGTCCGGCAGATACATACAGCTCAGCTCCAGCTCCAACACACGCGCTGTGCTCTGGATCTGTGCGACAAGGCGGTGCGACGGGCCACCAAACATCATCATCGCGCGTGCCAGTTTCGAAATGAATTCCTGCCGCTGCAGGATCGCAGCCACATGCCGAGTGATCTGTGAGGGAGGGAAGCATGAGTAAACAGGGTTCTTCGAACGGCGAAGGGGGAACGAGAGAAACACGTACATAAACCTCAGCCTTTTTCCTCTTCCTTCTCTTCTCCTTCGCCCTCCTTTCCTTCTCCTTCATCTCCTTCCTCTCCCTCTCCTTCTGCTCCTCCATCCACTTAGCACCGACACTGAAATAATCTCCATCTCCCATCTTCTCATCAGGCGTCACAATCCCACTACTCGAGTGCCGCGTCCCACCAGGCGTCGACGTCGCACTCGCAGGATACCGATTAGGCGTCCCAGGCACGCTCAATGAAAATCCCTTGATATGCATACCATGCAGCGGGAGCGGTAAATCCTTCAACACGCCCGACCAGCGTTTCGACTTTTTACCTTCGCGCAAAGTCGAAGCGGGGGTCATATCAGGCCGTAATAATCCCATGCCGCTCCCAGGGGAATCAGCAGCAGTCGTCGTCGGCGCGGCAAGCGTATCCGGAGATCCATCATTATCTTCATCCCCAGCTACACATGTACTTGCACTGGCTGCAGCTTCCCCCTCGTGGTCCTCCTCTACCCGTCCCCCAACCCCACGCGTAAAATTAAAATCCGTGCTCCTCGTCCGGCGTGGGAGGTGCAAACGAGGCGGCGTACGCGCCATCCCCATCCCTTCTACACGATCACGATCAGGACTAGATGCCCATGATTCCGGGGGAATCATTGCGGTTGGTGGTGGTGCCGGTGGGGTTTCGCTCGCACTTGGATCTAGATTGAAATCTACGCCATCCTCAAATTTATACCTCACAAGCCCATATCCCCTCTTCAAATCAGGCGCCAAGCTGGTCTGCTGAGGCACAGCAGCGCCCGCTAGCGCACCTGCACCAGCTACTAGCGCTGCCGTCGTCGCGGGTGCTTTGTCTTTCGGCTTCAGTGCTGGGGGGATGAGCGCGGGAGGTACATTAGGGAGAGCCGCGAGGAGCGAGGAGGCACTGGCAGAAGCGGAGTGTAACGTGCGTCCAAGTCCAGCGGACGTTGATTTTTTGCTTTTACCTTTGGACTCGAGCCACGGTTGGTCGGGGCCTGAGAGATCACCCTCGTCTTCACTCGCGTGGGAGCTCCACGTACCACTTTCGCTGCGCTCGTGGTCGTGGTCCTGTCCGTAGAGCGCCAGAAGCGCACTGAGCACGCCAGTGCCGAGTTTGGGCTGCGAACTGTGCGAGGGAGGGTGGGATTCGAGGTCGTAATGCGCGTGGTGTTGAGGGTGGTGCGCGACGGATGGGGGTGTGTGGAACTGCCACCACGATTTTTTGGGTCTTTCCTTATGCCTGGTTTGGGTCGGGTATGGTTGCTCAAACTCGGACTCCTCGCTCTCGTGCTCTGTATCAGTGTCCCGTCCGGCTCTGAACGACCTGAAGCGGTGCTTATGAGTCTTTTCCTTGTCATGATCTGCCGTTACTCTTGATTTTGAGCGGTGGCCCCGACGTCGTAACATACCCCATCGTTTGGTATGCGCCCTGACAACGCCCGCTGCTTCACGTGCGGCAAGGTGCTCCACACGGCCCGCATGCCCGTCAGCTGGCATCTCGGAATCACCGCTTGCTTGTCTTGATGAGAGCGGGAGCCCAGCGCTCTCGAGCGGGTCGATGAACGCCTCTCCGGGTACGGCGTACGTGCGGTGCGGGAGGAAGGGAGCGGAAGAGGACGGCGAGGGTACGGAGGAAGAAGCGGTGCTGGGCGGGTAGGTGTCTCGCTGGTTGTACATGGATACCCCATTTGATGCGTTTGTTGTGTACGGCCGCATATTCAAGTTGTAATTTGTAGAGATACTCGGGAGTGTGGGGACTTGTGGCTGGGTGACGGGGGCAGAGTAAGGGGAAGCGGTGCGAGAGTGAGTACGGGAGGAACTGTGGCGCTCGAGGGCGTCTTTGAGTGTTTCAAACGCGTCTGGCTAATGGAGTTGGTTAATTTTAGTAAGTGAGAATCAGAATACGTATCAGAGTAGACAAAAAAAACATAAACCAAGGTGTTGCGGATGGAACCCAAAATACAAAACAGGGAATGGAACTCACATCCTGAGCCATCTCATCTAGGGCATGGGGACTTGTTGGTTCAGAAGGAGGCGAGTGGACATGATCACTATTGGCCCACTGGACACGGCGGGGCGTGCGTGCACCCGGGTTGGGCGGTGTAGATGACATGATACTAACTGGCATAGTATTAGAGCGGTGAGCAGGAGATCGGGGAAAGGTGCGTGAGGTAGGCGAATCAGAGGAGGAGTGAGTGGGGGATTGGGACAGCGGAGAGATTGGAGATGCAGGGAAAGACGGGGGCATGGAGACGAGAGTTGGAGAGGAAGCGGAAGACATGGTAAGCGAAAAAATCAATGGTTGAGAGCGAGAATAATACGCACTTGATACTGAGACCGATTATTCACCAATTATTGAAAATCGACGCGAATGGCAATCGCAATTGGAAAAGGACTTGAAGGACTTGAGGGAAACGGTTCTGGTCGTCGGGATCGTCGTCGTCGTCGTTCTGGAGTAGAAAGAAAGACTGGGGGAATGTGGGAGGCTGGCATCTGTGTATATAGAGAGATCTGGTGTTCAGACGGGAGTGATTGAAGGTCTGCTTGACCGTAAGCCAATAATAGTGACTACTCCCGATACTAGCTATTTGCTTCTCTCACATGATGTCATACTTCCTTCTTCGGCCTACACTTCGCTTTTCTCGTCCTGGCCCGATGTATTTTCGGTGAAACGAGGGATGGCGTGGAACGTTAACGTGTCATGAGTCCCGTTATCATTGACAGCGCTCCACTCTAATATGCTGCGCAAGCGGGCTCTCGCTCAAATCACCGCTTGGCTGGAAACAAGCACAATCTTATATGTTTCTTACATAATCCCTAGGCTACTTTCTTTCCACTCCATCTAAAACGCGCTGTCGGCACGAGTCCGTCCATGTAATCCAAAGCTTCTCTGCCTCCATCTAGATGCAGCTCAATATACTTATGTGAGTTTCTCGCCTAGGGATCATTCACTCCCAACTCCCACGCGTCAGTGCAACTTGGAGGAACCCTTGTCTGAGTCTATAGAAATTTTTCTGGGGTGCGTTCTTCCCGTCGTCATGTGCCCTTTTCAGGTATCGTAGACACTATTAGCCGTAGCTCCATCCGAAACCAAAGCCTTGAAGGGAGCGCGTCAGATAAGCTTGATACGACATCCCGCTCACACTGGGATAGCACACTCAACCGATTAACGATCCATAAAAGTGAAGGGTTCCAAGTATCAGCCATGGCCAAGTCATAAATGCTCCTGTGTTGAACGTCATCGTTCTTCAAGTCAGATTATAAGCCAGCGACCACGTAATCACGACTTCCTCCAGCTTCCTCCAAAACCTTCGACCGTTCGGTACGTTTATTAGCGTTTTGTGACCGAACCTAGACTGAGCCCATACCTCACCATTCTCCTTTCAAGGTTTTGAGAACTCCACATGCCTCATGTAGTGCGCAGCAGCAAAGTCTCGACTCACCTGCCACTCCGCGTTAGCACTCTTCCTCTTGTCGCAGCTTTGCGCAAATGCGATGTCTTCATGTCCGCACACAGGTGCATGGTAAATGACATTGAGAACTCCCCCTTGCAGCATGATGATAATATTGGAGTGTATAGAAGAGGATCTGTGTTGTAATGTGACCTAGATCTCCAGCAAGAGGCCAATCGAATGATTGATATGACATAGCTCAACTGCGTGATGTTATTAATTCGCACGAGAAGTCGATGCTCCTTGCCTACAACCTATGACGATATTACTAAGAATAACCAAGAGAATAGGAAGGGGAGAGGAGAACGTTCGTTCCATGACGCACCTCCGTCAGACACGTGTCCAAGTGGGAGAGCAAGATGGATGGTGGCAGACTCGACATTGGATTGGGTTCATTGTATAATCGCGAAAGATAGCGAGATTTTTGGGGCGGAGGTTACCATTTGCAGCGATGCGTCTTTCATCGACCAAGCTGACAGGCAGTGCAGACTTAGATGCGTATCTCTCATATGAGTTCGAGGTACATTGGTATATCGGATGCATACACGTCGCAATTCAATCGAGAAGCATATTTGTAACGGACCATGGGGGAGAGGAATAGAAATACCACATGATAGACAATGGTGAACTAGAAGTCGAAGGAGTGTGGGATAGTCGAAGGCGAATGGCAATCTTGACAATGTACTCCAAAGATTGTCGAGAAGTGACAAGAAAGCTCGCATAAAACGGAGAGCATTTGGTATGAAAATAGGCCCCTCCGTATGAATGCTTCTTGAATGAAGGAGAGATGGAAACACAGGTCCCACTGGGGCATATTTGTTGTGAGCGAACCGACGAGTTGCAGCTCTGATTTGCCGCACGGTCGCAGGAGCTGCTGTTCTCTCATACCAGTACAACGTCAACTCACGTGACTGTCATCTCAATAATTGCCTCTCTATTACGTAGCGAGGCACGAGCGGAGAATTAGAGTATTGTCTTTGAGCGAGCGGTAGACGCCGGCAGCGTCTCTTCTTTCCGCTCCCCCACGCTCGTCGACGCAAGTATCGTCGAGCTCCCTCCTTTCTTTTCTCACCTCCTCTGAATTGTCATCCTTTCTACATACCTCCTCTACTCACGGTTCGATTCATCTCAGATCCAACGCCCGACATACAACCAGACTTCGCTTCTGTAGCCTTTGAAGGCCTCAGGG
>KV448247.1:23337-62275 GCA_001658105.1 Rhizopogon vinicolor AM-OR11-026 | reverse complement strand
CCCCGCCAGGATTATTCCTGGTCTTCCGCAGCCCAGTGATGGGGTTAACATTCGCAGAGGGCACAGAGGGAGCAGACATTGCCGCATTAGTGTACTCCGACCCAGGACCCGAAACCGAAGCCCGCTCATTGAGTTGACGCGCAGCTTCCGCCGTGATGCGTGCAGCACAATTCTCGAAGGTGAATGCATCCATGCGCAAAGTGGCAGCCACAGGAGCCCCAGCACCTACCGCCGAGCTAACCACAGTAGCAGAAAAAACATTGTACATGCGCTGTTCCAGCTGAGACTTGAATTGCTGCCAGATCATAGTGGAGGGGAGCCCAGTGAGGAGATGAAACACCGCCTCCTCATCCGAGTAAGTGGTACCCATACCGATTAGACGATCACGACAGCTAATGTGCTGGCCCACATACTGGCTCCCGTCGAGAGAGTCCTTCATGCGAAGAGCCTGAATCTGGCGACGCAGGACATACTGACTACTAACATCCGAACGATGGAAGTGATCCTGAAGGACCTTCCAGGCCGCACGAGCTGTGACATTAGTCGCGCGTGGGACCAGGAGACCCACACCAGGGGTCAGACGACAAAGAATGATGGTCTTGGCTTTGGAGTCATCAATGAGCCAGGCACGCATGGCAGCAGTTTCATCAACAGTCGGGGCAGTTGGATCTGCCAGGGTAGGAAGGTAAGAGGCCGACCCAAGGAGATCTGTAGGGTCCACGACATCGTTGACGTGACACCAGAGGTCGTCGTTCGTGAGCGCTAGCTGAATCTGAGTCACCCACGCGAGATAGGTATCCGCGTCAGTGAGTTCAGGAATGTGATCAAACTTGCCCATAATGAAGGCAGGAACAAGAGGGAATGATACCCGATAAGATACGCGCGGGAAAAACACCGGCGGGTCGTCGCAACAATGAGATTTCGTGAATCCTGCTTCAAAGAAGGCTCATAACCTGTAGAAAGCTAGAACACGCTCAGTGTTGTGAATCAACGACTAACATTTATATTACCTAGAACACGCTAAGAGAAGTATTGTAAGACAATGTGTGCGAGACAGAACAGAACAGATGACTGCGTACCTCAGTGTTGTGAATCAACGACTGAGGTACGATTAAGGAAAACGATGAAGATATAAACTGACGAGCCACGTGATATGTAATCTAAACGAGTCCGTAATGCGAGTTGAATCCAACAGTCCCGTCTGCCGACTTGCTTGGAGCGCAGATTCGCGCATGCTGGTGAGCGCCAGCAAAGATGCGACCGTCAAGGTAAGTTTGACATGCACTCGGAATTCATCGTTTGATGACATGTCACAGATTTGGGACCTCAAAACATACAAAATTAAATCGGACCTTCCTGGTCATACAGACAAGGTCCACTGTGTGGAGTTTGTCGCTGATAAGGTGGTTAGTGGGGGCCGCGATTGGACTGTGAAGGTGTGAGTTGATCCTCCGTTTTTCTCGCTTGAGGGGTTGACATTACTTTTGCAGATGGAAGAACTAGCTGTAGTTTTCCTAGAAATATTGCTGTCGTGTACTGCCCTCCAAGTTCATTTTTCGCATCATCAACACGTTCGCAGCTATCTTCGGAGTCCCTCGGCGAGCTGGCCCTTCGACTAGCCCCGCGGTCTGCTTGGTCCCAAAGTGGCCACGTGAAACACATGAGCAGCGAATAAATGGTATCAATCTAATGTCAGAATAGTACTGTCTTCTCTGCACGGTGTAAACAACGCCGTGGCCGTTTATTCTGTCACACAGATATGATTGTCCGTTGGCACTATCGATAGTGTGACCTATTACCTCTCGGCAGAATCCGACCTTTGTCATAACTTAACAGTCAGATAATCGGATTTTAAAATTGTCTGTTGACTGCAGCGCGTCGCGTCGCGTATATATCTGAGGTGCGTACATCATATGTCTCCTGAAATAATAGGCTAATATAATCAGAGATCGAAATCGCATACAATTAACACAACTTCAATCGTGTGTCGTACAGTACGCATATGTGATTCCTGGACCCGAGTTTACGCAGCAACTGTTACAAGTGCAATCTACATAAGAAGTGATTTTGTTCTGTGATCCACACCAAAACACGAACGCAAGCCCATTCTTATGACTTGCTAAATGTCCGCACTCAAAATTGTCTGTGAGCAGCCGTAAGCATACAGTCTGAGGTCCGCACTCGCTAGACTACAATTTGCAAAGTACTCACTAGTTTTGGAGCAGGGCTGGCCGATGATGTTATCTGCGCTAGCCATTACTGCGACAGACACGATCATAGTGGTGAGTGCGATGAATTTCATAGTTGCAATTCAGGAGAGGGTAATGGTAGGGCCTGATAGTGTTTTTTTCTGTTGAGTCCAAAACTACTATTATCTTCAGTTTTATACAACGAGTGTCTCTTTCAGGCAATTTCTGAACCCACGATACAGGCTCATAAACGGCCTATAGTAATGGCGGTCCGGTGATTTTGCCCCATAGTCTTCCACCAACTCGATATAGTATTTCGCGCTGTTCAACTCTTCTCGACTTTCGCGTGCGAGTGCATCATGATGTTTCAGTGTCTATGGTACATTCTGATGGCTGTTATCCATTCTCTCCTCAGATAATGCATTGTTATTGTCTTCACGAATTATACGCACCGCCGCCACACCTCTGCACTACTCTGGTACGTTTTTTCAGTATCGCTGATACTTAGCTAATGCGTGCGTGAAAACGGTGAATTTTGACCTGCACTATGTACCACAACTGAATGACAATTGCAGCATTTTGGGGCTCTCTTCTCAGGAATTTTTGAATTTCAATAACATTGACGACGATAGCAAGCAGTCCTGTTTTGTTTCAACGCCACAGGCCTCAAAAAACAGCTTTAGGTGAAGGTGCTTCATGTGTTCCTTTTTCCCTCAATTTAATTGTATTTAATTTCTGGCAGAACCGCAGGTGTGTCTTTCCGGCAGAACCGTAGGTGTATCTTTCTGGCAGAACCGTGGGTGTATCTTTCTGGCAGAACCGCAGGTATATATCCATAGTAATGTGTATCATACCTGAAGTGTCATCCAGTACTTCTGAGAGCTGATAAAGCGGGCTTCCCATACCTTTCAGGTTCGGATTGCGACCCTTACAACCATGAATCCAGTCTTTGTCGCTGTTGGTTTTACGACCCTAGCCATTGTCTACTGGGTGTACCGTCGATACACTGGTATCTCTTTAGCAGATGTTCCCGGCCCAGAGTCTCTCTCATTTTTTATGGGTATGACCATTCCCTTTTTGCTGGTTCTCGAATCTGCATTGCTTATGTGGTCGTATGTAACAGGGAACACGAAGGAGCTCTACCAAGGGCAGGCAGGAGAGGCTGACTTAAAGTGGCAAGCGCAGTATGGAAATGTCGTTCGCTTCAAGAGCGCACTTGGCGTATGAAATCTCATTTGCACTTCCGGCATATGCTGAGAGCTTTGATTCGCTAAACCACAGGAAGACCAATTAATTATTTCCGACCCTGCAGCTCTGCAGTACATCTTTATGAAGTCAGGTTATCGCTTCCCCAAACAGCATGATCGCCGCGCCATCTCAAAGATGCTCAACGGCACGGGCATTGTCTGGGCAGATGGTAGGTTTTGGCCACGAAACTCGAAGCATGGGATGGTCTATTATTAACTTTTTGAAGGTGAAGATCACAAACGACACCGAAAGGTACTACTCCCTGCATTTGGTGGACCAGAGTCCAAAGCCTTGTTGTCATTATTCAAGGGCTGCGCAGAGTCTGTAGGTACCAAAGTCATTCGATGCTCTCTCGAGGCTCATCAACAACGCGATGTCTCACAGATGAGCAATAAATGGATAGATATAATTACTAACTCCAAGGAGCAGTCAGCAATGCTCAATGTTCATGCCTGGCTGTCCCGCGCAGCCTTGGATGCCATCGGAGAAGGTAAGATCTGTGCGGGTGCACAACAACTTTTCTCATCTCCTTCTTAGCTGCTTTTGATTTCCACTTTGACTCCATTGACAATGCCGAAAGCGCTCTTGCACGCGCATACACCAATAAGATGTCAGTCTTGCCTTTTGCCAGGCACCCTGTTTACCCTTTGTTGATATGCACCAAATTTGTTCTTGCCATAGGCCTGACATATTCGGGTCCCCGTCAAGCGAACAAATATTCTTTCAGGGGGTTTCAAAGTACATTCCATATCGGATTCTTGTATACCTCGGGGAGAGAAGCCAAAATTCACGCATTCTGCGCGCGAATGAGGTACGCGACCTAGCAACATCTATTGCGAAGCAACTGGTGAAAGACAAGGCGGAGATGCTATTGCAGGGCAAGGGCAGCCGAGATGTATTTAGCTTGCTTAGTGGGTACACAGCCTCATTCAGGTCTAGCAAATCTGATAAAAGCATAGTCAAAGCCAATATGGATGCAGATGCGAAGGCAAAGTTGACGGAAGAAGAACTGCTTGCACAGATGCGGTGGGTACACAATGTATTTTGTAATAGTGCAACTTGCTGATCACGGATTGCTACAATGACTCAGTACTATCCTCTTCGCAGGGCATGACATGATCTCGAACACTATTAGTTGGGCACTGCTCGAGCTAGCCAGGCAGCCTGAGATCCAATCCCGCCTCCGAGCAGAGATCAGAGAAACAGAAGCCGCTGTACACGCACGCGGGGATGCTGATTTCACAATCGCTGACTTCGATGCTATGCCATATACTACTGCCGTTATAAAAGTGCGTGACATTGTGTAAACACTGCCTGGGCTATTTTGACGCTGCATTGTCATTGCAGGAGGTTCTGAGATTTTCCCCTGTGGTGTACCGCGTCCACCGGTACGCCAGTCAAGATGACATCCTTCCGCTGTCACAACCAATCACTACGTGCTCCGGGAAAGTCATCCATGAATTACCGATCCCGAAGGGTACGCGGATTGTTGCATCAATTGCAGCGTATAATCGGTAGGAGGCTCCGCATAGTGCCGACATCGTTCTCATGACGATGTACCATTTCTAACAGAAACAAGGACCTCTGGGGCGATGATGCACACTTGTTCAACCCGGACAGATGGCTTAATGGCGCAGCGAAAGAGAAGAAGGCTACTTCGCTGGGAGTGTACGCCAATCTGTAAGCGTTCATCTCCGCCACTGCAACACGGGCTGAACCCCGAATTTCTTCTCAGTATGACATTCCTCAGTGGAGTGAGGACTTGCATTGGATGGCGCTTCGCGTGAGTGATATATCAGTCGTCTGATAGGGGTGGAATAAGCTGATCATGTACGCAGTGTAATCGAAATTCAAGCGTTTCTCATAGAGCTAGTCGGAAAGTTTGAGTTCGCACCAACTGATAAGTGTGAACGGATCCGGCGCGAAGCTTGCCTGATGATGGTTCCAACAGTGGAAGGTGAAGTTGAGAAGGGGGTTCAATTGCCATTGAGGGTGTCCGTGGCACCTCGCACTGAGAAGGGGTACTAGAAGTTATACGCGCCGAGATTCCATAGCCTCTCGTATGCAAGCAGTTATGTCTGGTTTAGTGTCATTTTTAGCAGCAGTACATACATACACCTTTTGTATATCTCCAACCCAGCACGAATAACACGTGACCACTGGACCATCCTTTCATGCATCCCCAGCTACTGTCTTCTGTGTTGTGATTTTCATTGAACATTCGTCTTTTCGCGTCCTTGAACTTGGATCATCAAGCGCAGACTGCCAAGCATCCAGATTTCACAGAAAAGACAATGCGCACAGCTACCTGGCCTCTCCTGTCTTATTGGACAATGAAGCCTAATTGCCTCGCTGACTAGTGACTATAATGCCAAGGTTGATAAGCGCTTCATTGATAACTAGGAGATTTTGCGGATTGCCACTATCAGATACGCCTGCAGTGCTAGTAGGAATGGCGATCCCGCTTGCCGCACCCGTGCTGTAATCGACGGACGAAGTCGAGGTAGTGCTGGACGTAGAAGTAGTGCTAGATGTAGACGTATTGGATTCAGATGTGGTAGAGGTGGTAGAGGTTTTGGAGTGGCTAGTCTTGGTCGATGATGTTGTAGTCTTGTGCGTTGTGGACTTTGACGTTGGCGTTGGGCTCGGCGTCCATGCAGAACTCGAACTTGTGGTAGTTGGGTCGGAGCCATCATTGAACCACCATGATCCATAAAGGACGCCATCGGCTTCAGAAGCGAAGTAGTTGAAAAGACCGACAGAGAAATCAAGTCCGCCGTACGGGCACCCCATGCACTGTGACAAAAGACGCGTCAATAACAGCCAGCCTTAGCTTGTGGTGATCGCACCTCGTCCATGATGGTGGCCTGGGCAGTTTTTCCACCATAGGAGATGGTGATAGACTGGAAGCACTCCGGCCCCGGGTATCCTCCGCCATATTGTTCGACATTGAGGGCGACGATCTCGTCACAACATGAGTATAAAGAATTGCCATATGAATAAAGGGTGGCTTAGACATACGAAATCGCCGGGTGAATTGTTCTGCCCACAAGCACCCCTTAAATCGAAAACAGGTCATTAGGTGAACGATTGGGTTTCCTTGCCGGACTCACAAGCCAACATCATAGTAGGTAAAGCGCGCGTTATCAAAAGAGCGTTTGTGGACGTTGACGTCGCCTCGCGCTCGCTGGGCTAAATCCTGATGGCTCTCACGACGGAGGTGGCCATACGAGCTGCCAGAAATGCATGGAAGGATGGTAAACAAGAAGGCGAAGATCGTCAATACCAGCATTGGAAATTCAGATGACCAACGGGATTAGACGGAGCTTATGTGGTGTATCACGTCGTCGAGGTAGTGACTGTGTTTTTGGCGATATGGCTAAGGAACGTATGTACGAGGGAGTGTAGGTTATGTAGCTGGCGTACAGCAAGAAGTGAGAACAAAAAGAAGGGTGGAAGGAAATGACAGAAAAAGTGAGCAGCAAGTCATAGCCCTTGAAGCCAAGTAGTAAAAGTCTTGGGAATTCCCAAGTTCCAAAGTTAACATTCCACGCTTGAGCTTGGTGGGCGTTTCAAGGCTAGCAACCACAACAGGAACGCGAAGTCAATAACTGAGACACCTGTCATATGTCAAGTGTATAGGTAAGCAACAGGAACGCTAACCAAATGAACGTCAGCGCGTCGAGGCGCGTCGTCGCAGATCGTCGCCCTTGATGAGAATCAAATGATGTGGGGTAATTCCTGCAAGCTGGTAACTTAATCAGCGAGTTTAATTTGCGGCTTGTGTTCGTGAAGTTGCAAGGAAATGGAGATATCGAGGATTGTGCAGTTCTCCCACCCTAGCCGCGGCATGTCACGGCTGGCCTCGAACGCTTACTATTTACTGTCTTTCATAAAGGTGGCGGACACCAGCCCCTTCTCGCCGCAAATTCATGCCACAGCTCGGTCGGCAGCTTCAGTCACCAACGAGCACAGGTATACATTCAATGAAAACGCGAAAAGTCCCGCTAAATAGTAAAAATGACACTAATCCGAACAAAACGGCATTTGCCGGAAGTAGCCTAACTGCCCCGCTGAGCAGTGAGCATGACGCCAAGTACAACAAGTGCGTCGTTGATAACGAGAAGGTTTTGTGGATTCCCAATGCTGGGTGCATCTACGACTGCAGTACCAGTAGGGACAGCGATCCCGCTTGCCACACCCGTGTTGACATTGACGGGCGCCAACAAGGTAGTGTTGGACGTAGAAGGAGTGCTAGAAATGGACGTAGTGGATGTAGAGGATTCAGATGTGGTTGGGGTGGTAGAGGTTGTGGAGTAGCTTGTTATGGTTGATGATGTTGTAGTCTCCTGCGTTGTGGGCGTTGGCGTTGGCGTTGGTGTTGGTGTTGGTGTTGGCGTTGGGTCTGGCGTCCATGTGGAACTTGAAGTTGTGGTAGTTTGGTCGGAGCCATCATTGAACCACCATGATCCATAAAGGACGCCATCGGCTTCAGGAGCGAAGTAGTTGAAAAGACCGACAGAGAAATCAAGCCCGCCGTACGGGCACCCCATGCACTGTGACAAAAGACGCATTAATAACAGCCAGCTTTAGCTTGTGGTTAGCGCACCTCGTCCATGATAGTGGCCTGGGCGGTTTTTCCACCATAGGAGATGGTGATAGACTTGAAGCACTGCGGCCCCGGGTATCCTCCGCCATATTGTTCAACATTGAGGGCGACGATCTCGTCACAACATGAGTATAGAGAATCGCAACATGAATAATGGGTAGTTTGAACATACGAAATCGCCGGGTGAGCTGTTTTGCCCGCAAGCACCCCTTGGAACGCGAACAGGTTATTAATTGAACAATTGGTTTTCCTAGTAGACTCACAAGCCAACATCATAGAAGGTGAAACGCGTGTTATCAAAAGAGCGTTTGTGGACGTTGACATCGCTTCGCGCCCGCCGGGCTAATTCTTGATGGCTGTCACGCCGGAGGTGGGCATGGGTGCTGCCAGAGGTGAAGGGAAGTATGATAGTGGAAACAAAGAGGAAAATCGATGACACCAGCATTTGGAATCAAATGGCAGAGAAAGAATGTATGGGACTATGGGGTATCACGTCGCCGAGGTGGAGACTATTTCTGTTTTGCAATATGGTTAAGGAGCGTATGGCACAAGGGAGCGTGGGCTATGTATGGCGAGCTGCAGCCTGCAGGACAAATGGCCAATAACGAAATAGTCTTGGCGGTGCAGAACCCATCGTTATTGGTCATCCATGCATTCCATAACGTACTTACCTGCTCATGACGCGACGACAAGCACGCGAACTTGCAAACCTTTGCCAACGCGGATCGTCGTAGATCGTCGTCTGACATGATGTGTATGGGGTAAATGTACTTACTACGAGGCTGTGCGGGGGATATCGATCACCACCGGATCAGAGCCCTAATTAAGCGGTAGACGTTTTCCCTGAACTCAAACGCTGTTAGGTTCCTCGACGACACAAACACCAGTCAGTCTTCAAGTATCCATCTCCTGTATAACGTATAGAAACCCCATAATATGTAATGATACAAATGCCCACATAACTCATGATTAGATTAGTGGTGCCCATGAAATCCTTCTATTGATACAATGCATGCTAGTCAAACTTCAGCAAAATTTCCCCCTTCCCAAGCACTACGTCTTCTTCGTCCGAAAGCAGATCCTCATCCGGTATCTCCGGATATTCATCATCATCGTCATTGTCGTCCTCACCAAAATCGTGCAAGTCCTTTAAGCGGGGACTCGCCGGCAAGGGCTCGTTGGAGGAAGAAGTGGCAGCTGCCACCTCTTCCACAAGACTTCTCTCATCTTCAATGATGCTCAGCAAACTGAGAGCATCATGGCGCTTCCAGCGATACTGGATGACCAGCAGCCGCTTGTGGATTGTATCGCGTTTGCATTCCTCGCAGTGCGTGCACTCAGATCCTATTTGGAACGACTGGAAGAGCTCGCAGACACTGTAACAAAGAAACAAGCGTACATGAGAACTGCGTGGTATGTGCGTACGCGAAAGCACCCTCACTTTCTGACCCGCCGTTCGGGCCCTTTGGTGTATCGCGTTGATCGCGATGATAACTCATTGGTTGAAGACGCCAAGTATCGCTGGTAAATTGTATTGGCAGTTAGGGAGAAACTAGGCCGTGTATTTCGGAGGGGGCCGAGAGGAGAAAAAACCTTTGAAGTGTGTTTATTGTGCTTGACTTGTCGCAGCAGACGATCGAATTCATTCTTAGTGATTGGTGGATCAAATGTGGATGTCTCTGATGCGCCACCGGTGGGTGAATGTCCCGATAGATGGGTATTGCTACTATTACGCCGTGTGTCGTCGGACTTCAACCGGGAATGAGTTTTATCATCTGCCTCACTTGAGGGAAGTCCTGCACGAGGTATCGACCTGGACCTTCGTGGTGTCATCGACACCACTCTACTTCGTTCGGCACCTATTGGAGGAACGGCTTTGGAAGATTCATCGGCACGCAGTGGCTGACTGCCTGAAGCCAGCGACAATGACCAGGAGCCGCGTCCAGTGACATCGGATTCGGAACCCCTGCGCTTTGCAAGTCCCGGTGATGAGCGAGAGTCAAATATTGAATCACGGTCGTTCACGAGGCCGTAAATAGTCCGCGCAGGGTCGTCAGATGAAGTTTCGGCCTTCCAAAGTTCACCAGGAGGACGCCGCACATATGGCACGGAAGATGAACGCGATCTTATGGACTGCGCCACCTTGTCTACATCCCACCCACGGGACGTCCTGCGCTCTGGCGCGGAAATGTCAGATCGACTCTTCGATGGTGGTGGCCACGCAGGTGTGGATCCAGCCGCCGAGGCACGACACGATTCCCGTGCATCAGGACTATACCTTGCACTACGGACAAGTGATGGGCGTTCGTCACAATTATTTCCAGCTGCACTATTAGCATTGCTACTTTGGACAGTAGGCGGCCACGAGCATACGGCTTTATCCTCAGTTGTGTTGGTTGGAATGCTGTGGCTTGCGTCACACGATCGGGGTTCGGGGGTAGCACCAAGGGGGGAGTGGAATGACGACTCTGGCCACGTTGGGTCCTTTTGCAACCTAGGCATATTATCGATCTCGGAAGCTGATAAGGGATCTACGATCATAATTGTGTTCCAGCGCGCTAACATCGAGGCTGTGGTAGCGCAAAACTTACCAAGTGGTGCTCGTCTGGCGGTTTCGCTCTCATTGTGGACGTGGCGACGTTTAAAATAACCAAGAGAGCCTGCAGCATCATCACCCTCGTCCGAGAAAGAAAATGATCGTTTAGGTGAGAGAGGTGGCGAAGAAGGATGGTCGTTTTCTGGTTCGTTGAATGCAACTTTTATTGAAGGAAGGGAATGCGGTGGAGATGCCATTTAGAATACAGAGAAACTTGAGGAGTGGACAGACGATGAGGGTTGTTGGCGGAGTATAAGTCAATGTCAGACGAGCAGCGGGGGTATAAAAGCGTGGACCTGGCACCGCTTTGATTTGCCGGCCGCTAACAATCGGTTTTCGCATGGGCCACAACACGGATGTCTCCTTTGTCCGAGTCAGCTGTGGCATCATTCAAAGAGGAAACAAAGCTCAATGACATGAAGGCCGTGGAAATCCTGGGATGAGTCCACAGTCCGATTCAGACAGAACCGAAGTTCCTGTTGATGATGCGAACATCATTCTGTCAAATCCGCAAACACCGTCGTGCCTGGCTGACTCAGCTATATTGTACGCACTACACATGGGATGCGATACCATTGGATACGTATGGATACATGTAGATAGGAGCGAAAGTCTAATTAGATCCGTCAGATGAGTTAAACATAGTGCAGAATGATATAATGAAGTAAAAGTCGTCAAATTAGCGTGAATTGTCATAAAGACTCAATATTCAAGGAAAGAATGCAGCTCATCAATAGGATCCATCTTGGCCCCGGTCGATGTAGCCTGAGACCTAGGGGTAATCTGCCGATGTAGCTCGTCCAGGGAGTGGCGCCGGTGCATGATGGGAGAGTCTGGTATCTCGTCAGGAATTGGCGACAGGAATGTCAGGACCACATCGCCACAGGAGGTTCTCCAATCAGGGTCGAAAGTGAGATAAATACCTCCGTCATTTAGGTTAATCTCCAGTTCCGGCGCCGGCGCCTCACCGCCTTGATTGGTCGGAGGTTTTTCAGGCTGCTTGGTAGCTGGAGCAGGAGCCTTGGCGGGCTGCTTAGCCGGAGCAGGAGAAGGAGCCTCGCGCGGAATGGGGGGTACAGCAGGAGACACATGCTGTGCATCAGCTTTGGCAGATGCGTTGAGGTCTGGCGTAGATCTAGCAGCCTTTGCTCTGGATAAGAATTTTTTGGAGCGGATAGGCTTTGAGCTGCTTGGTACTTGCTCATCGGATTTCGAGGCATCTGCTACAAGTTTTTTTCTGCTCGGAACACGCGTGAGTTACTTAGTTGAATATTGGATTAAGGATATACGAACCTCGTGAAGATCCCCCATTGTCTCTGGGGCGTAGGGGTAGACGTCTGATCGTTTCCACGTGAGGCGCTCACTGGAATATTCTCCGCCTCGGAAGGTGGTGGAGGAGCAGAACGCAGACGACCGTGTTGTAAAGGTTGGCGCTCAAAGCGAATGTGCCGCTGGAACAGCTGAGTGAGATGATCATGAATCCGATAAATGTATGTGTTACATACCGCAGAGGTAGCTTCATTCCAGCGATCGTGCAGAAGCGCAAGCTCTTCAGGGGATAGAGGCTTCTCGAGGTTAAGCGTTGGTCGAGAACGCGTCGCGTGAACCACGCCACCAGTGGACGGAAGTGCTCTGTGCATCTGTCTTCCATCTCCAGGGAGGGATGGGAGGTCTTTCTCTGCGTTAAGAGGCATGATAATATATGTACAGAGGAGAAATGTGAAGAATGAATGAACGCAAATGAGGCTGAGATATATACAAGGCAAAGCGTTCGGAGTGATGTGGATTCTAGGTCGGAGGGTGCCGAGGCTTTGTGGACGGTATATGGTATACAAAGAATGCCAGGCTGAGGGTGGGAGGGATGAGTATGGTCATTTACAGAGCCTCTGTCCTGGACGGAGGCTCATTTTAAGTAAAGTTTGGGCATGCCATTTGGCGGGTTGGACTAGAGAGCGTACCATGGGCTACCCTTCGCATGTTACAGTACTACAAGTCTGAAAGATGTGAGATTTATGAGATTTACCTGTATCCACTCCCTCTTGGCGTCATCAGTCACAAGAAGTAAACAAGTGAACACTGTGAAGAGTCAACGAGCGCGTCGCTGTCACGTGGGAGGAAAGGCAAGTATTTTGGCGCCCAGGACTGACGTGATGGAAAATACATAAATAGCCGCCTACGCTATGACCTTGGGATGGCATAGTTATTTGATAGTCATAGAGCAGAATGTTCCCTCCTGAAATTTTGGTTAGACGGAACACTCAAGCTGGTCAATAAGCAAGTTTGCGAATTTCATTTAAGGCGCCCGTAGGGAACTTAGGGAAGGTGACAAACTTGAACAATTACGCCGATTCACCAGTAACGCCCACACGACCAGGTCAAAGCTGCTCAGTGAATCAGTGCCCCCATAACCGATGTCGAAAAGGCGGGTCGCTTACTACTATGATGGTATGCTCGCAATTAATTCTGCATTATCCTTCTTAATAACAATGCAATTTGCAGGCGACGTCGGTTCATATACATACGGTCTCGGTCATCCCATGAAACCACATCGAATGCGTGTCACACATGATCTCGTATCGGCCTATGGAATGCTCGACAAAATGCACGTTTTGGTGTGTCTTGCCTCCTGCACCGCGTACGCTTCTGTTGAGGAAACAACACATACGTAGCGTCCGAAACGTGCTACTCCAGAGAGCATGACGGCTTTTCATACGGACGAGTACATTCATTTCCTAAATCGTGTTACGCCAGAGACTGCGGAAGAGTTAACATATCATGGCACCCGTTGTGAGTCGCAAGTAATCCTCTTGGACCCACTTGTTGCTCATGAAGGGACCTTATAGTTCTAATGGGTGAAGACAACCCCGCGTTTGAAGGTGTATTCGAGTTCTGTTCGATATCAGCTGGAGGGTCAATATGTATGGCATGTCGATTTCTCCACACTTTTTTCACTGACATCCATTCCAGCTGCTGCACAGCGGATAGCTTCGGGAGCCGCTGACATTGCTATTAATTGGGCAGGTGGTCTCCATCACGCCAAGAAACGAGAGGCATCAGGATTCTGCTATATCAATGACATTGTACTCGGCATCCTTGAGCTCCTAAGGACATATCCCCGCGTTCTGTACATCGATATCGACTGTCATCACGGAGATGGTGTAGAGGAGGCATTTTATACGACAGACCGCGTCATGACCTGTTCATTTCACAAATTCGGGGAATATTTCCCTGGTACAGGTACTCAGGAGGACAGAGGGAGGGGAAAGGGGCGGAACTACACGGTGAACATCCCGTTGAAGGATGGAATCACAGACGAGGCTTTCAAAAAGGTGTTTGAACCGGTGCGTGCTCGTGAACTGTGCACCTTCTTCAACTAACAATCTCCCAGATCATAAACAAAATCATGGAAATCTATCGACCTGGTGCAGTCGTCCTACAATGCGGAGCGGACTCTCTTGCCGGGGACAAATTAGGGTGCTTCAATTTGACTATGAACGGGCATGCTCATTGCGCACAGTATTTGCGTGCTTTCAATGTCCCACTCATCCTTCTTGGAGGCGGGGGATATACAGTGAAGAACGTCGCACGAACATGGACCTATGAGACTGCATGTGCGCTCGGTATTGAGAACGATATTGACCCCAACCTGCCCTGGAACGAGTACTTTGAGTGGTTTGGCCCGCGTTATAGGCTCGAGGTGCCGGAGAATAACATGGATGATCTGAATGTGCGGGATGGAAGCTTGGACAAGGTGCGGTTGACGGCGCTGCAACAGCTCGCGCAATTGCCGTGTGCGCCCAGCGTTGGAATGCACGAGGTGCCGAGAGAGAGTCTGGGACGGCACCTTGGGCTGGATGAAGAGGCGGATGAAGACGGTGGTACTGATGATCTGGATCGTCGGCTCGCTCGTGAGTTACAATGGTTTAGTTGCTATATAGACCGAGGCTGACTTCTTGCAGAGCACTCCCGGTTCGTTTACAAACTGCAGGAGACAGGGGGAGGCTCCGATGAATCGGATGATGAGCGCTACGACTCTGATGGATCTTCGTATCGTCGGAGGAAGCGCATGAGCATTCTCTCGAATCGTTTCATCAACGTTGACCCTGACGCCAGGAAGGGTCCACCTCAGGGACGACGATTCTTCAAGAGTACTGCACGGTGGGACGACACTTATGGCCGTATCCGGTTGGGCAACGAGCCAGTACTAGGCTCCATGAATGGGACTAGGCTGGCAGCAATGATGGAAGCTGCTGGACGGAGTACTCCAGGTGGAGATGTGACCATGGATGACTGGGAAGATGGTACTTTTGTATGATTTAGGTGTGTAGTGTGTGTGTGCGTTTGCCCACTTCCTTGTCAATCTATAATGTACACAGCTTCGGACTAACATAGATCGAGCGCGTCATTGTCACGTGCAGGAAAAGCAAGCATTTTGAGCGGAGTTTGAATCAGATTGTCCCGAGGTCCGAAGGGCCGATATTGAAGGAATTTGTCATCTCAAGTTGCAGGGCTGGCACTCACAAGGACCAAGCTCATCCCAGTTCCTTCGCGGGACTGACGACCAACCAGAGACGCCCTGTAACAGTGGCCTCGTTCGGCGGTCTCAGTCTTCCATCAGAAGGCAGTTTGACATCTTATGTTGTTGTGAGTCATACGTGCGGCCTAATGATGTGCCAGAGATAGAAGAATGACTTATTCGGTTACTTATTGCTTACTACACAGACCAATACCTTAGTGGAGTCCTCGGACATCTTCTGACTCTTTCTTAACGACCCCCATGTCCCAACAGGAGGTGGATGAGGAGACGCCATTGCTGCAGCCGCTACAACAGAAGAGGGCTAGGACACCATTACCCTGGCGTCAATTCTCTATCATATTGTTTCTCCAGCTCGCAGAGCCACTTACTTCGCAAGTCATCTCTCCCTTTACACCTCAGGTATGTTTCTTTCATGGTCGACTCGCTTCATAATTCTGACGCTTCTCACGCCAGTTAATAAGAGATATCGGCATCACAAATGGCGATGAAACCCGTGTAGGATATTATGTGGGACTAATGGTGAGTCTGACTTGAGTAACATGTTTATCTCCGTCCTCATATGCGTGTAGCACTCCTTGTTCTTTGCTACACAAACGCTCACAGTTCTCCACTGGAGTCGTCTTTCGGACCACATCGGACGGAAGCCTGTCATTTTGACGGGCCTGTTCGGTCTTTCAATATCAATGTACTGTTTTGGCCTGTCTAGAACCTTTACGGGACTTGTACTAAGGTTCGTTCATTTTACTCTTATTCCGTGTCTTGCGCTGATCCGCTCCACCAATCAGCCGCGCCCTTAACGGCGCTTTGAATGGCAATATTGGTGTTATGAAAAGCATGATGATAGAGATTACTGACTCCACCAACTTGCCCCAGGCGTATGCGTACATGCCGATAGCTTGGTCAAGTGGTGGGACTCTCGGGTATGTAGCCCTGCAATAATTTCTCATCGCTTCTAGAAGTGAGATTTCTTCTAGTCCCTTGATAGGTGGGTCGTTATCACGACCTGCTGATCGTTTCCCAAATATCTTTGGACATTCGCAATTTTTGAAGACCTATCCTTATTTCCTCCCATGCGCTGTACCTGCCACATTCTCGGCACTGGCCTGGATCGTGACGTTCTTTTTCTTAAAAGAGGTGTGCTATTTTGAGATATCATGCGAGCAATGTTCGCACGAGGATGGAAGTTGAAAACATTTGATTGACAGACTGTACCGACCAGGGTAACTCTCGGGCGTTTACTCAAGGGGAAATCGCGAGAAGATTCTAGCACTGTGAAGGTCTTCACGACTCCCTCGGAATCAACTGATACCGTTCAGCGTGCAAACGCTGATGACGTCAAACCACTCCCCCTTCGCTCGCTTTTGATACCCAGAGTGATCATAGCCGCAGGAAACTATGCTGCTTTGTCACTTTTTGATATTGCATTTCGTGCTGTGCAACCGCTATTCTACGCAACACCGCTAGAACTTGGTGGGCTGGGTTTAGATCCTCCCCGCATCGGCAACATTCTTGCTATCTATGGCGTGATGAATGGCCTGTTCCAGATCTTTTTCTTCGCAGATCTCCATGATCGTTTCGGTTCAAAGATAATCTATTCTGCATCAATGGCTGCCATAATTCCAATGATCATCACTCTTCCCATCCTTCATGCTGTGGCCAGGGTACAGGGGCTAAGCCTTATAGTATGGTCGATTGTTGGCCTGCAACTGGCTTTGTCAACGATATTTAACCTGGCGTATTGTCAGTTCCCACATTATATGTCGATTCCTTGCGTTGATCATAATCCCACTCAGCTTGCGTATTTATTTATATTGCGGCGGCGTCTCCGAACCAGGCGTCTCTTGGTGCAACGAATGGAATCGCTCAGTTGGGCGTCTCGATCGTGCGAACGATCGGCCCTGCGTCCGCCACCTCTATGTTCTCCCTATCCATCAAGAACCCTCAGCACGCATGGATGGTCTACTACTATCTGATCACACTTGCCTGCATAGGCATCTGCGCGTCACTTTTGCTCCCTCGGCGGCTGTGGAAGAATTAACGCTAACGAATATTATGTTTCATACTTCCACTCAGTGCCGTATAAACATTCATATCCCTGAATTGGATGCTTTCACGAATATTACCATGAAATTACTTCTTTCACTGCATGATCACTGGTCTCATTTTTGTTTTATCGACGTGTTTTGGGCGTAATGCATTGTCTTACCAGAGTGACACAAGCCACATGGTGTCACGGTATGTCACAACAATTGATGTGAAACGCGTGACGATGATATGTACCACACTGCTCGTACACCGCCACGGGTCGCCTACTTAAGCTAAAGACACACCGGGCGGGTCGGAGCCATCTATTGCTCAGCCCACGTCTCTCTCCCCTCTGTATCCACTGTGAATACCTGAGTCTGACTGCCATGTCGTTCGCTGCTCTTATGGCGCTCAGCGCCTCTCAAACTAAAGAATCTCAAACCGCCGTACAGAGCGCGCTGCAGCAGCGCCAACGCAACGAAGAGCTCAATCGGAAAAAGCGGGAGGAATTTGATAAAAAGGAGCGAGAGGAAGCTGCGAAACTTCGACTCAAGAGATTTGAGGACGAGAAGAAGCAACAAGAATTGGAGGCCAAAAAGGAGGCGGAGATGAGACGCACGGAGGAAGAGCAGGCCAGGCGGGAAGAGGAGCAACGCAATGCACTGCTTTATGGACCAAAGAAGGCGAAGTCGGGTCCCAAGTGGCCGTCATCCAGCGGAACCATGAAGGAGAGTATTCGTATGCGCAGGTTACCTTCAGATGACGAGGATGGTTCTCGTTCTGGCTCTCCAGCAGCGGCTCTCACTCGTGAGGAGAAACGGCAGCGCAGGACTGAAGCTGAAATGCGAAGGTCTTATGCCCTTAAACGGGCTGCTGCGTCCTCTGGCTACCACAAAGCTGGCAGGCGACTTCCAGGAGGCGCTATTGATGCCACGTCAGCGCCAAATTCAGACAGCGTCAACGGCTCGCAGTCTGTCAAGGCTCGCCTTGCTGCAATGCCTAATACCTTGACCAAGCTTAATGTTAACAAGCGGGACACGCGGACCATAGACGAGATTTTGCAGGACAGAGCCAAGGCAAAAATTGCCACCGGCGACGAGGCCAAAGAATTTAATGACTGGTTCGGGAAGGGCAAGAAGGATACAGGGAAGACTAGTACCCGGGCATCTACGGCTGCCCCATCTAGAGCATCTTCTGGCTCCGACTCCCCTGGCCCTTCAGCGTCCAGTGAGTATTTTAATGGCAACGTCCTCATCATGGTTACATCTTCGATGCAACTTTGTAGGATCAGCCCACTCTGGTGCACCCAAGAGCTCAGCTGTTCCAAAATCTGCTGCCCTGTCGTTTTCAAAGACCCCGCAGGCCAAAGCGGCAGACAGCTCAAAGTCGTTGGGCACTGAAGTAAAATCCAAATCCACTTCAGCCACGACCCCCTCAATGAAGTCGGTGGCCTGTAAGCCATTGCCTGCAGCACGCTCCGCTGGGTCCACCAAGAAACGACCGCGCTCCCCGTCCTCTTCGTTGTCACCCCCTCCTCCGAAGAGGCTTCCTACCTCAGGTGAAACGGAGTCTTACAGCGACGAAATTTGGAAATTATTCGGCAAGGACCGCCGTGCCTACATTCAACGTGATGTATTTAGTGACGACGAGGATATGGAAGTCGACGCTGGTGTTCTCGAGAAGGAAGAACTCCGAAGGTCAGTAGTTCTTCCTGTTATCAGGAATGTCCCGCTGACCAAGATACCTGCAGTGCGCGTCTCGCCAAGAAAGAGGATGAAGCAGCCCTCGAGCAGGAGAAGCGCCACGAGGAAGAGAAACGCCGCAAGAAGAAGGAAAAGGACGTGAAAGAGAGGCGGGGATCACAATGCAAGGAATCATTCTGACATCGGTATACTAATATTTCATGGATTTTTTTCATACCCTCGCACTGGACGTGGGACTCCTTGTTGTTTTTCTTGATACTAGACGGATAGATCCGTATACCACACATAACCATTACACATGTTCTATCGACATCGCAATCCTGTTTATATGCTACACCACCATGTATCTGCAGTCTCGAGGTATACTCGCGTTCTCATGTAAAGTGCAATTCAATACTAGTAAAATGGACCGGGCTCCTACGGCAAACGTAGATGTCATAATTACAACGATAGGTTATGTAACATGAGCTAGCAGCGTCAACAGTGACGAGGGAAGGCAAATATCAACAAGTTATTCCGAACGTATGAGACGAATGAGCGGAGGATAAGATTAAATACTTAGATATGTCGATCCACGGGGTGTTTCGAATGGTGATCTTGATGCATTATCAACTATCGTCCGCTCGAAATCGCTTCCTGTCTTGGCCGCCACCACCAAACTGACCGCCTTGCTGACCGCCTTGTATGAACGCCGGGTTGAAATGACCTTGCATGCCGAAGCCGCCGCGTCCTCCCATCATTCCCATACCTATAGTGTACATCAAGTGCAAGTAAGAACAACAATCCACATGCGCAAGACCGTTAGAAGCCCATACCCATTCCTCCCATGCCGCCACGCCCACCCACCATCATGCCACCTCCTCTAGGTCCCTGGGGAATCATGCCACCGCGCCCGCCGAAGCCACCCATGCCCATGCCCATGTTCCCCATGTTCCCCATGCCCATCATGTTCATGCCGCCCATGCCTAGGCCCATGCCCATGTTACCCATGTTACCCATCATCGTAGGCATGCCACCGCGCATCATGTTGTTCGCCATGCCGCGACCTTGAGCACCCGTCATGCCTCCCCCCATCTGGTTGGAAGCGCCACGGAAGTTCCCTGTTGAACCGCGGCCCGCACCTGTCCCTGCAGTGGGTATGGGGGCTCCTTGTTGAGTGCTCCGGACATCACGTGTAGGTGGTTCTAAAGTCGTGCGTTTCAGACAAGTTGTAGCCAAACACGTCAGGCGAGATACAAACCTTTGGGGAGCGTGCGGAATGGGTTGCCTTGTGAAGAATTTGCCAGAGTTGCCGTCGCGCGTCGATTTTGGAAGTCGCTGGGCGAAAGGTCAGCTTTGCATCCATGGCAAGGGCCTGAGAATTCAACATACTTATTATCGAACCATGTTTTAAGGACGTTGGCGTTCTCAAAACTACCGCACTCCATGTAGGCGATACTGGAGTGATTGAGTAACACCTCACTTGGCCAGGAAGTAGCTCACCCTTTACTCTTTCCGTTCACCTTGTGTTCAGAAAAGGTAATGTCACGGTGATCGATGGACACGCCCACATTAAGAGCGACTTGACGCAGGTCCTCATCTGTTGTCCACTGTAGAAGGGAGAAACACCAAGACAGGCTTAGAACGATATACACAGGATTCTAAACGACAGGACAAACGGACCCATTGCAGATCACCAATATACAGTGCATCAGAGCCTATCATCGACGGGTCCACCACGCCTCCCATCTGACCACCGTTTTGCACAACAGCGTTGTAGTTACCATTTATGCCATTAGAAACACCTTCGGTCCTGACCGGTCCTTGCTGGACTGACTGAGCGCGAGAGACTTGAGACAAGTTTTGGGCAGGCGACGACTTCGCTTCTTCGTCTTCCTCGTCACTTCGAGGCCTTTTCTCACCTGTCGAAGGTTCAACTGTAGTCGTTACAGTCTCCACCGGCTGTTCCTTCACGTCGAATTCTTGTCCCTCAAGATCCTTTAAGCGCGCATACAGTCAGTCCGATTAGTTGCTCAACCAAGTAGACGCATATTATGTGCCCACCTGGTTGGCTCTGACGGCGGCATAAGCTTCGTATTCGCCATAGATGTCATAATCTTCCTCAGGCATTTTTTTCGCTGACTCAGGTAGAAGAATAGAAAGTCTTTTGCACTAGAAAAAAGTAAAATGACAGGTATTTGAGTAACAACAGACATGAGGGTAAACACAGAGGACAACAAGGTAAGACTTCCACACAGGCGCATCAAGGACGTCGTCTGTACGCGCTACCCACGTCAGCCACACAGACAAGTAGAGGAACTCTTACATGATAGGTATGGATACAAGTGACAATGATTACGCGCCCAACAGAGCGAAATACAGGACGTAGAGCAAAGGACAATAAGAACAGGAAAAGAGCTGATGAGACGCAACGAGAGCGTGCAAGTTGCGCGTCGACGACGTGGAGGAGTAAAACCAAGAGAGAATGTTGGGGAACTTCACCAAATCCGTCATATTCTATAGCCGGTAACTTGTTTGGTTTTACTTGGCATCTGTGGCGCTTAACTTTAGTTAAAACCTTCCGCTGACTTGAAATAAATCGGTTTCGCGGAGGATACTCTATTACAAGGCTATTTGGATCTATATGCACCCATCAACCAGCCCATTTGTCCTGCAATGTCTTTTGCACCACTTCCTCTTGGTGAGCCAACCACAGACCAAATGCTGGCGTCTTCAGCCACCTTTCGTAAAATTCCCTCCGCTTAGCCGCGGACTTAAATGGTAGTGGGGATCCATTTGCCTTTAGCGAAGAGAAAAAGTCGGTGGAGCTGAATGACTTTAGACGCAGACAAGCTGAAACGGTGGTACATTCCGTCGGTGAGGGTATTAGAGTATTGAGGTATCTGTTCAGAGGCACTAGCATGGCGTTCGTGCGCAAACAAAAATGTCTTCTTAGATCCAACGATGCTTGTATCACTACAATGCGATGAGCAAGTACTAAATACGATTTGGTAGACGCACTATCTCGACCGCTTGCTTGACAGGCCTTTTCGATTGCCTTTAGTAGTTGACGATCTTTAGAAATGTATCTGCGATGAGTTTTTGTACACCATCCGGGCGGCGGGCCCACGATAACGGGTGCATTTCCTTGGTGACGCGAACTGTAGCGAACAACGACGAACGTGGTTGATAAGAAGGTGAACAATGAGTACAAGCAACTTACCTTGCTTGACGCCCCACACTCAAGATATGAGGCCAATGGGTGCATGACTTCTGGAAGAAAGGATTGGTCACACCCAAGATAAGGCCGGCTTTAGGCGGGAGCTTGTTGACCAGAAGCGAGTAATCCTTATCATGAATGGTAAAGTAAGGACGGAAATCATTCGCAAGAGGTATCTGAGAACGTAACTTGTCAGCTATGTATTCAAATAATGACGAGCAGACGACCCACAGGACGTAACAAATCCCTGAGCCACCAGACTGCTTGACTCGTAGCTGCTGGTGAAGATCCGAATACCAAGATCGGCTCGCAAAGAACCAGGCACTCCCATATTGACCATAAATGTGACAAAGAGGCCTCGAATATTGATATCGGAGGCGGATCAAGTGGCGCTATGGAAGACAACAGCTGATGGATGCAGTCAGTCACCAACGACGTAAACAGGAGATAACTTAGTTACATGCAACGCGGGGTCAAATTTCTCACAAAAAGATGTAGTCTCTGTCAATTGTTGAGTATCTGCAGTCATGGGCAGCTCGACATGGAGGACTGAGCCTAGAAATCCTAGCTCGGTAGTTAATCCGGGAGATGGGCTGCACCTTTCTTTGGCAGACAAGGTTCAGTTGATTCAAAATGTACACGAGCGCCACACGTACCAGTTCGCAATGTTATGACACGCGGTCTCCAGCATGGCTACACCGTGTGTGTGGAACAAGGGACCAAGTTTCATGATCAGGGTGGTAAAAAGTGCGGGGTACTGTAGACGCGAGAGGAGTACCACAGAAGTCTGATCAAATGTTAGCGATCTGGAAAGTGGTTGGACACATGATTTTACCTGCTGGTATCCTCGCTTCGAGGCGCTGTCTCTTCTTTGGGAAAAATGCGAATATCCATAAAGGTATCCATCGATGCTCTCTAGTCTCTTGTAACTGCGGTCTAGGCAATCTTCGGTGGCTGATGCACCTAGATCTTGTATGCGAAAAGAATGTACTTGTGATCCTTGTTCGAATTGTAGGGAATCGGGAAATGACGAGAAAGCACTTCAGTGCGAAATTTCAATGTGCAAATCAAAGAGATTATTGAGATGATGGAGCTTACATGTTCTCTTTTTCTGCGGGGGTCAAATAGAAGGGTGGATGCACTCCGCAAACTACAGGACCGAGCTCCAGATCGAAGTTAACTAGTGCATGGAATAATTCGAATGACAGTCGAGGTAGATGACGTGGCACTCACCGATGACAAAAGCCAGGACCCATTGAGACATTCTCAACGCCCTATCTCGCTCAAACTCAAAGGTAGTGAGCTCCGAACTCACACGTCTGACTTTATCAGATCTAGGAAAGTGAGGAAGAGTCCTGGAGCGTGCCAGCGGTGCCACGCTCTTCTGGCTGGGCAGACGAAGTCCAGAATGCGTATCGCGAACATTCGATAGTGAAGGGGACTTGATTGGGCTCACAGGGACTTGAAGTGATTTGATACCATCGATTGGAGCATGTGACTGTGTTGGAGATGGGTTCCGAGATGGAAACCTCGAGGCAATAGTTTCAGTTGATGAACCTGATCGATTGAGATAAACCATGCTGATATCCTGCTCCTCTGTCTCTTTTTCCTCCATATTTCTGGTAACCTTCGGACGCGTGCAAGACGTTGGTCGACGCGTCGAGCTCAAGATGGACGAACTGAACACAAATGCGGACAAGCCCAAAGACAGTTACAGTTCACACGTGTTGTTCAACCTCGACGTTGACGTTGATTTCGCTTAAGTTTGGAAGAATACCTCCTTTCCTTGTACTATCCGCACCACCGTTTTTCTTCCAGACGGCCGTTCGCCCAGATCCGCCTCGAGGCCACAGAAACGCGACCCTCGTCTTCTGAGCACGAGCTTGGGAGAAATTCCCGGTTTTATACTTCACGAGGACTAGATCAGGCGGATATTGTACGCACGCAGGCAAATCGACGTGCACGGGTTGCCATTGCGGTATCCAATATCTGCCCATCTCTCTCTCGGGCTTCGATTTTGCGTTTCTTTAGTCGATAATCGACTGTATATAAGTGTCGTTATCCGCGCACCTTAGAACACATAGTTCAAGCATGTCTTCCAGGGCGACTTCGGCTGTTGTCCCTCTCGGTCAGCGTAGATCCCTGGCTGTATATGCGAACGCTTTCAATGTAACACAGCTGCCCATCAAAGCATACGAACAATACGATGGTGAGTACATATCTGCTCTGACACACGTCCTTGCCTTAAGTAAATCTACACAGTTGGTGCGCGCGCTTTTTTTTCAGTCACTACTCTGTTCGAATGAGTCTTTTCAGCAATGACACCTGATGTGGAAAATATTCGTTGGAGACATCGAATAGTAGAGAGACTCCAGAACCATGAAGCACCCAAGGTCTTTCGTCTGTGTCTATTCGACGGGAAGGCCATTCTCTACTCGGCTACACCGCTGGATCTTCCTGATGGAAACTCGGGCAACGTATGCTATTGATTGTGCCGCTTTATATTTGCACCCTGAACTCGGTTACTAGTACGAACTTATAGTTCCTGGAAAAGGTAAAGTATCAGTTAGAGTTGCTCGTGTCGCCGGCGAGACAGTGTCATTTGAGTACGCATCACGAATCACCGTTTCATGTTCTATCTCACGTGTGCTGCAGCGACCTCAAGAACTTTCTCAACGGGAAAATCAGTGAACAAACACCCAAAGTCGCTGTTGCCCTTAATCTCCTTCAATTCATCATCCGCCAGGCCCCAAATCTGTAAGCCACTTATTGCGCGATAAAATCATGTTTTTGCTGAAGAGCTTCATTAGTAAGTACCCGAATAACGGGAGAGCGTACTTCACCGATGTTGGCTCAAGAGATCTTCGCGGAGGACTCGAGCTCTTTCGCGGATTCTTTCAGTACGTCGTGTTTCTAAAAATATAGTGGTCACCACTTCACGTTATCACGCAGGAGTGTTAGACCAGTGATTGGTAAAGTTGTTGTAAACGTTGACATCAGCGCATCGGCAATGTACGTTATGCAATCCCACTTCCGTAGCTTCTCATCTAGTGTTATCCATTAGGTACAAACCTGGGCCGTTCTTGGACCTTGCCTTGGAAGTTATAGGTATTCGAGGGAATGCACGAGCACTAAACTTCAGAAAGCATAGCAAGGAATGGAATATTCTCAGCCAGTTTTTCAAGAATGTCATGATTGACATTAAGCTACCAACAAAAAAGACCATTACGAAGAAAATTGTTGGTCTCGTTGAAGCAGCTGGGCGTTTTGAGTTCAAGAAAGAACAAGAAGATGGCTCATTCCTCCCCACGACCGTAGCGGTAAGCTCCCCAATCACTTACATCCTGCACACTATTAATGCTTACCCAGGAACACTACTACAAAACATACAACATACGCTTGTTGTTTCCTGACATCATTGGCATCGAATTGAGCCGAGGCGCTGGAAAAAACACCGTCATCCCAGCTGAAGTCTGTCATGTTACACCAGGCCAGCGGTACACCCGTAAACTACCACAGCAGATGACAAGCACGATGGTTGATTTCTCCAAATTCAGGCCTGAGAAACGGCTGGACATGATCGTTGGTAACAAAGGCGACCGAGTTCAAGCTCCAGTAAGTCCTCCGCTGAAGTAGTCATTCATTAATAAATTTCTCTTAGACGCTCGAGTACGCCACTTCGCCTTATATTCAAGACGCGGAAATGAAAATATCCGACAAACCCATCTTAGTGGAAGGTCAACTTATCAAGCCTCCTAGCATCTTTTATGGCGCAAGGCAAATGGCGGCAAGTAGCTTAACTTAATCTCGTTTATCGCCCTATTCAGCAAGTTTTTGCCACAGGATGTGAACAACGGAGCATGGAATGTATCGAGACAACATCTGCATTCGCCGGAGACTATCAGGGCGTGGGCAGTTGTGGATTACAGCATGAGGCTCGACCCAGACGTTGTCCAACGATTTATGCAAGCCCTTGAACAGTGTTGTACTGCACGAGGTAAGGTGGTGTATTCATCGCTGCTAAAATTTTAACATTCGTTTTTTAGGAATGCGTACGAATTTTCCATTGTATTTGTAGGTTGTCGTTGACGCTCTATTGTAGAGGTGAAATCAAAGCCATCATACAAACGAGGTAGTGGCGTCGGCTCAATAGAGAAGGTACGTGCGCTTTTTGGCTTTATGTTGTTTTGCTTACAGAAGGTATGATTTCAAGGATATCCGCGAGGCATGCAGTCAGGCATTAGCTAAAGCCCCTCCTAATTATAAGAAGCCACCTGATGTCGTGCTCGTCATCTTGCCACCATCCGCCGCTGAAATTCGCCAAGATGTCAAGAGAACGGGGGATGTCATCCTTGGCGTAGGTATCATCACCAATCACGATTTCTGGACTAACTTTGTCTCGTGGCCAGGTGTCTACACAGTGTGTGGTAAGTTCATGATATCTTAACTGTTGGTTTTTTCCAACATCTGACATTCACAGCGGGAAGACAATGTTGCGAAGTTTACAGGCAAGCAGCTTGACCAATACTGCAATAACATCGCGATCAAGTGTGTAACACTTTTAAACGTCGCCTTTGCATACGAAGTTGATTGATCTTCAGAATCAACGCTCGGTTAACGGGAGTGAACTGCATCCCATCATCACCTGCCTACGAGTGGTTCAAGGATCAGCCTTTCATGTTTATGGGTTCGCAATGCCATCAACGATCCATTGTTTGTGATGGGGTTGACGTTAACATTCCCAGGCGCTGATGTTGGTCATCCCGGACCTGGTATTCAAAACAAGCCCTCAGTTGCTAGCCTTGTCTTTTCATATGATCGCCACGGTGTCAAGTACAGTGCGACGTCGAGGGTGCAGGAGCCGCGACAGGAGAGAATAAGCGAGCTGGGTCCTATGGTTGCCGTATGAATGGCATTACGTTTATGGGACAGTCAGCTCACCTTTCACAGGAAGCCATTTCGCGATTTGGCAAAGTTAACGGGACAGCTCCGAGAAGAATCATGTTCTTCAGAGACGGTCTCTCTGAAAGTGAATATGCAGGTGTCGCTGAACTAGAGTTCCAGGACATCAAAGGTTGGAAGTATACAATATTTTTTCGCGTAGTGTTCATAAATCATACAGAGGCTATCAGAAGGGTTTGGGCTGAAGTCAAATTAAATGACCCTTGGCCATTGATTACCTACGTAGTTGTAGGGAAGAGGTAACAGCTCCGCCGCTGAGTTACCAAACTATCTGACTTTCGATCGCAGACATCACATTCGGTTCTTCCCGGCAAACCCGTGCGTACTTCGTGATCCACTTCAGTCGCTTACTGAGCGATCCTCTCAGTCAAGATGGAGATCGAAAGAGCGGGAATGTACCAGCTGGGTTCGTTGCCAGCGACGGTATAGCCAGTCCCATAGCCAAGGACTTTTACCTCCTATCTCACGGTGGGCTGCTTGGAAGTTGGTGTATAGTATATGCGGTGATGTTCAAACTGACTGGCCATCTACAGCGAGCCGACCTGGCCACTACATTGTACTAAAGGACGAAATTTTCAACTTTGATATCAAGCCGTAAGTTGCAGCCGTAGAATGCACAACTACCAGCTGAATATCGCGCGTCACTAGTATACAAGAAGTGTCATTCACACTCTGCCACGCATACGTGAGCGCAACTCGATCGGTTTCCATACCCGCCCCCGTGTATTGTACGTCTTTCTGCAGCCGTCATGAGATAATTGCTGACGATTCTTTTCAAAGATGCGGATGTATGCTTATTTTCATATCAAACCTTTGAACTGCAGTTGATCGCATTTCTCACGTTTTGCAGAAGGTCTGTGCTCGTGCGGAATATCACTTCGATACGAGTTTGCGTTACATGGATGACGCTGCGACCGTGACGAGTGGGAGTTCTGATGGGAAGCAGCCCTTCAACCTGAGCAAGTGGCGATCGGGATATTCACAAACCCACCCATCTGTGCTGTCCAGAATGTTCTTTGCCTAACCTGTGTTGTTCTTTGCGCTTGTCAAGTTTCATGTAAATTAGTTTGGCTGTACATTTGATTTTTGTTGTATAGTACGTGACGAGTTTTTCAACTTTTTGAACCCTACCAGTTGCAACGGGCACCGCTCCAATTTCCTTTGCTACGGACAACTGTAGTTCCTCCTTCACCGGCACCACTGACCTGTCCCACCGGTCCAAGACCCAGCCCAGTGCGAAGTAAAATCGGACAGCATCCGCAAGACTGGATCAACCTAGGAATGTCAAAGGTGAATATTCGAGTGGTGCATCATTTTCAGTCCTGTGCACCATTTTAGAGCGACTTGGTTCATTTAGTTCATCGCACATCTCCTCCCAGTGAGTGCAACCGAGTACTTCTCTGGCGCACCAACTATTGACGAAGGTAAGCGAATATCACACTCGCATCGTGCTTGTACTAAATCCATAGTTTACCTCTAAGCAGTTATGCCTGCTAATGTTTCGCGAAGCCCAAGTGGTGTTGCATTGCCGATGTGACTCGAAGCAAGAATAGCCTGTGTCGTATTTCAAAATTTCAACCATCCTACAGCCAGGCTGGCCTCATGATGTCACGCTGCACTCGTTGTAGTGTGTCTTCATGAGTCCAGGCAACTGCAAGACGACAAGACATGGAGCAAATACAGCACAGAACGTTCACACGAGAAGCGAGTCGATCGACTTGGGTAGACTTAGGATTCACGCCGGAAAGAAAGGTGTATTTTCGGGGGGGGGGAAGGATCGACTAACGTACTAATATGGTGACGGGGCTCGTTTAAGACTTCAAATTCTACGGGTTCAGGAGATCTAGTAAAGTAACAGTAACAGCGAATATAGGATCCAATATGAACTTGAGACAAAGAGTACTCAGGCTAGTGCCTTTAATATAACACATCGCGCCAGGTAGTCATCACGTGCTCATATGATACTGCGCGACGCGTTAATGTCACGGACTCACGGTACTCGGAGGCCAAGTTGATCCCGTAAGGAGGACTAGTACTCAAGCTACCGACGGCCATCACATTTAAACGATGACAGGCGCTAACTACATGGGAGGGAAGAGGTTGGTAAAAGTTCAGCCTTGTCACATATGATCACTTAGTATGCTTTGAATCATATAGAAATGCTGCTAGAGCGCGGACCAGAGACAGCGCCAGTCGGTTGCAGAGGCGACATTTCGGTCAACAGAGGCTGGCAGCTGCGTTATGCAACACAAGAGAAGAGAGGGAGAAGCCCCAAAAGATGACCCTGGAACTTGCTTTACATGAAATCAGTCTTGCTCCTGCACAACGAGACCCCAAAATCACACGCAGCGTCCCTTCCACAACGCAGACAAGCACATCGAACAACGTATCATCCACATCCACAACCTCACTTGACATCTCAAAGCGCCACAAGCCACCTTCGAAGATACTTCGAGCACTTGACTTTTCTGATCGTATGTGATACATCCCTGACAGATGAGTCGAGATGCTGATAATCGTTAATATCAGCGATATCCTATCGTGATGCAATTGACCGCATATTATCAATCCCTCTCTCAGAGATGATTGGCCTTCCCTTGCGAGGAAAATTACCCCATGCTCAAGACGAAGGCTCTAATGCTTCCCACAAAAAACCCCTATCCGTCGATTACGACAACGATTCAAATGTTCAGGTAACACCGACAGAAGGATGAGCATAGTGCATGATATTGACCGCATCTTAGATTCAAGAGACGTCCAGTGATGTTCGTTCTTCTCAAATCGATATTTCTTCAACGAGCGTAAGCCACTTGTTCTCAATGAACACCGACGATGGCCATCATAACGAAGGACTCTACAACGATCATTTGAGCAAAGCAGATCCGCAGACTCCTTCGCTGGACACCCATCATCATCTGTCATGGAGTGTTGAAGTAGATGATCTTCAAGGAGATTTTGTAAATGACTCAGGTTATGCCGACACGGATGCTCCTGTGACCGGAACCCCTCGTGGGTCCATACTCACTCCCGATCTTCTAGGCCCACAGCGATGCATCTCTCCTCCGTCAGACAACTTTCCGTTTTCTTTTTTCTCTGGTTCCCAAGGGACTGATGAGTGTATTCTTAACATGGACACGTCACCACCCTCATCGTCAGGATCCTTTGTGCGTTCAATGCCTTTAGATGCTTCTCCGGTCGCAATGTCGTATTGTGAAAATAGTCCCAACCACGACTCTTCGTGGCAACAATCGCCCTCCCGACCCGCTTCTCTGCTTAGTTCCCCCGCACCTATCAATTCCCTCGATTTCCTTGGGTGGGATAACTTCAAGTCGAGCAGCCCTCAATGCCACTCCTCCGCACCTGGATCCTCGGGAGAATTGCGGTCTACCCCACAGTGGGTTTACCCTACTGAAGTTTCCGCCTCCTGCGATGGACCCTTTCAGTTTTCCTATCCTGCCATTCCTGCCATTCGAACAGAACTTGTAGACGCTGATTCCATGTCCTCTGTCAATTCATCACGCGAGTTTTCTTCCTTCGGTGGCTCGGATATACAAGACCCCGGAATACCTCTGGACATTCTCAATGACCCAGATCCGTGGGCGACCATCGGGAAGATCCTGAACCTTGAGACTGTAGAGGGGTGCGACAATGATGACGTCTATTTTACTTGTGGTCGAGAGGGCGTGGGCTATGTTAGGCCAACACAATTGGACGAAACGGCTCAGAAGTGGAGTTCGAAGATATACCCGCCGCGGTCTGTCGAGGGAGAAGGCGAACATGAACCCCAGTCGACGATGAACGACGAGGTGTGTGAAAGAGGACTGTGGAAAACACTCTGATCATGGTCGCTTTATTGGGTACCAATGACAGCACATCGAAGATTCGCAGTTGAAAGGGAGGCCTTCGCCGGCTGATTACACGGACTCCAGTCTCATCGATGATACCAACTCTGCCGAGCAGAACAAGCTGGTTCAAGTTTGCGTGTCGACGATGGTAGAGTCCCAGATGCAGGCAGAGCTAGGGCCACTTCAAATCGCTGCCGCACTCGCGTATCAAGTCTCGCGACATGGATCAAGTGAGGATGAGATGTGTGAGGGACCTTGCTTGTTTGTGGACTCCGATGAAGATGATGAATAAGTACTGCAGAGCTCGTAACATAACATTTCGCATTGCACGCATATATTTTATCGTCATGTTTTATGTAGTGAGATCAATTGAAAGGGAGACGAGAGCGATGAACAGATTGTATTGGCTGACTGCATACAGTAAAAAATCTCGTCAGCCGCTCGGCAAGTGAATAGAGTAAATCAAAGGACTACGTCAGGCGCATTAGGCCGTCACCACCGGTTGAAGGTGTGACGTGTGACTAGGTAGATCAAAAACACACCGCTGTGCCAACCCTAGTTTACTCCACTCAGCAGCACTCACGACAATGAAGATTGCGCATTTGTGGTACATCCCGAGCATTGGTTTGGCAGCGCCGCGGTAGATAAGCGGTCACAAGGGCTTGTGCAGTTTCATGCATACATCCACTATTTGTACGCCTGTTTTCGCTTCATGAAGAAGCGCGGACGTAGCATTGAGGTTCAAGGTCATAGGGTCCAAAGCCAAGTTCGGAGAGGCAGTAGAGGCAGACAGTATCAAGCAGCGAGATTTCTGAAGGGGACAGTGGGAAAGAGGGAGAGGGCAAGCAAGAAGGATCCCTGACTGTTCAGTACAAGGAACTGTCAGTACCAGCAGGGCGAGCATCAGGAGTCACGCAACGTTTGACAAATTATCTGAAGAAGTTCGGCAATGGCCGAATGAACATGAGAGTCACCTGATACAAACGCGTCCACTCCTCCTGTCCAGTTTAGATGCTAGGACTTGACCGACTCGTGTCCGCAATGGAAATGGACAGCGAATATGAAGTGCACGGTCACAGAGAAATATATGGTGCTTCATGATCATTCTCCCGCACAGTGCATCTCTCACTTGCAGCTACAAGACCACATCTCTGCCAAGGTAGAGAACGATCCCGATTTTGCGGACGGGGAGCCACAACCTTCTGTTGTCTTCTATGCGATACGAAATATCCTTCGTCCTGCCTTTATTCTCGGCCAGATCCCGGATTTGCTAGACCTCCTTGCAATGGTCGACACTTTCCGGAGACACGCGGTCAATGTTTCTTCCGCTGCACTATCGTGGCAAGAGTATTACTCAAAGGAGCCTAGCCCTGATATGAGACTGCTCACCAAGCACGAATTGAACAGGATCGAACGTTACGTTGCGAAAGAGGAAGATGATAGGCTACTCTATATCTTGCTCATCAAGAATTTGTGCTTAATGGTATGTCTCCCAGGTTTACAAGCTTGACTTCGGTTTACCTCCATTCCATATAGCATGTGTATTACCTTGTGACGGCACCTGAGTCGATTACACTCGCGAGACATCTGAACGACTATTTCCCGGGATGTTTCTTGAACAATGATAGACCGTCCAGGCTACTGTTTCACAGCGGTCTTTCTGACGGTGAAAAACGGATGATGGAAGAAGCGTATCAAGAATGCAAGGAGTGGTTAATTGAAGTGGACCGATGGCAAGAAGAACGAGAAGAACTACTGCTTGCAACGTGAGTCATTGCATGCAATTACAGGACAGAGGCTTACAGTCTTCAGCTCGACTGCAGAACAAGAAGACGCTACGTTCCAACAGGACTTTCGAGAGAAGTTCCCTCCACCATTACCCCTAGAGGAACTAGTCTCAGATTTGGAAGAGCACTTGAAAGTCGTGGAGGACATGATTTACAAGTTGGAGGACTATTTTCCTTCCGACAACTTGAAGGTTCAGGAAAGACGAAAGCGAGCTGTCTGATTTGACTGCAGTTTTCAATGCGGTAGACCAGCTTGACTCCATGCTACACTATGATGTTCTACTATAGAGCGACTCCAGCCTCACAGTGGTGATGGGTGTTGTTATGAGTATGGTAGGCATCAATCATCCACAATACTCGGCACCACTGATAATCTACAAGTGGATAACATCTGATCGAGTAAAGATGCGGACTTGACCCCAGTAGGGCTCCGATTTGAATGAAATGGTTCTGGAAAGATGAAAGCGAGTGATCTGACAGCAGTCCTTGAGCAAGACCAGCTCATGAACGCCGCGACCGAGGCTGTAGTTAGAACATATACGCTCGTTATGTTCATCGTGCAAGAGCAATTCGAGGGGGGGGGAGTGGCCTATAGTGGTGATGAATGACGCTAGTTACACTGCTCAATTCACCACCACTACCACTAATGTATGAGGAGGATTGACAGAGTCGCGGTGCCAAGATCTGGATTGAGGGTTCCGATTTGAATGAAAACAGTGACCAAACATTGACCACTCAGTTCATCCCTCATGCACATGCACATGGCCTGATCATTCCAACTCATGGCACCCTTCGACCCACCGAACACTGTTCTCAGCGGAATCAAAGAAAGACCAGAGGCTCTACTTCTGCAGGGCAAGTTCTCAATGTATGTTGCAGGCGCAGCATGCTCAATTGTAGTATGCAGGTGACAGGCTGTATGTTGGAACAGCAACAGGCAGTCTTTTCATCTACGATTACAACCGACTTTCGGGTATGCCTCTCTTAGATATCGCCAGTGTTGACATGCTCATTTCAACACCCAGAGAGTTCTGGTCCAACTTTGGTCGACACCAAGAAGGCACTCTCTCGTAGACCTATAGACCAGCTGGGTTACATCAAGGATATTGATTCTCTGGTCGTCCTCTCTGGTACGACATCAATAAATCACTTTCGGGGATCGTGGATTTAGCACGTAGCTTCACAGAGTCTACAGTAACATTGTATCCTCTCCCGAGCTTTGCCCCTCCAACACCGCTTGCCAAGGGTGCATTGTCATTCGCTGTTCACTCTTCCGGGCACAATGCTGTCACAAGTGATGCACAAGGTGGCGCTGATAGTGCCGGTGGGGCAGGTCCTATCCCTACGATCGTGACGCAGCTTGTAATTGGATGCCGAAGGAAGGTAGTCATACATTCGTGGAAGGATGGTGAGGTACAGAAAATTACAGTACGTTTTCACTGCATTTGTTGAAGACTGCTTCTGAACTACGACGTAGGAATCTGTTCTTGCCCACTCGCCGCGTGCTGTAGTGTTCATTGACAGCGACACTATTTGCTTTGCATATTCAGCTACTGAGTACTGTGTATTCTCCATCAGTGAGCGCACAACACTTGATGTCATCACGCCTATACCCGCGACTACTTCAATGGGCGCGTTTTCTGGACTTACTGGATATATGACCCTCGGACTTGGAGCTAAAGCCAAGCCTGGATTGGTACGGCTGAGCAACACTGAGGCAATAATTGTGAAAGACAGTACGCTAAAAGCTCTTCATTCTAGACCATGATAACTGAATTTTCTGACAGACCAAGGGTTTGTCATCGGTACTGATGGGAAGCAGACCAAGCCAGCGACGATAGATTGGCCAAGTCCCCCTGATGAAGTTGGTCAGCACTTGTATCTGTGCAGTCCTCACGAGTTGCCTGATAGTCTCGTTTAGCTTTTGTTAGCCCATATATTTTCTCGATACTTCCTCCTGGTACCGTCCCAATACCAGAGAACGGAGGTACTTCCACCTCATCTGGAAGCGCACTAGCTGCCCCTCAGTCATCCCTCATCCCTTCTCCAGTTGTGCAAATCATTTCGTCACTGACGATGCAACCCGTCCAAACTCTGCCCTTCCCACCGACACCATTAGTTTCCCCTGCTGCTACCTGCACAATTAGACTGTTGACGTCCTCTCCTACTGCCAAGGCCCCTCTCTTCCTTGTGGTTACCCCCAACGATCGCACAGTTGCAGCTGCTGAGGGTAGTTCGATTTGGCAATTTCAGATGAAGTCCTGGGGAGACCAAATCGATGAACTAGTCCAGCGCGGTCTCTATTCAGACGCACTGTCATTGATCGATACTTTGGACACAGACCTTTTACCAGACAAGGTTTGTCTTCATTTGTATATCTAGTTACCAATAACACCATCTATCTTCTGTAGGACCAACGACGAACCCACGTTCGTGCCCTTCGTGCGGTCTCCCAGTTCCGGCTAGGAAAATTCGATGCTGCCATAGATTCTTTCCTTGAGCTTGATCTCAACCCCGCCAAAGTCCTTGCTCTCTATCCTGAGCGCGTCTCCGGACGTCTTTCTGTGCCAGCAGACGACTGGATTCCGCTCTTCGGGGGACCTGCAAGCCAGTCGCTCACGCCCAAGAACGACGATACCATGTCGACCGTTGATAATGCAACCAAAGAGAAGCCTTTGGAGCGGTCAGGGTCTCCTGCAGCGTCAGTCCTGACTCCAGTTCGTCGAGGAACAGCGATGGTCGGTGCACTTTTATCTTCGTCGAAAGACAAAGACGACGATACTGCATCTCTTAGTGGGAAGAAGAAGGTAAAGCCAATAGGTCAGTGAGACATATGACCTCCGTCGACTTGTTGCACCAACAAACATTTTAGATGACTTCAGCCGGTCCGTGGATGCTCTGTGGCGATATCTCACCGATCGTCGTCCCAAACTTGCAGGCGCACTCGCAGCAGTGCAGATTGCACCTGCTCAGTCTCATCAGTGGCCTTTCCTCTCCGAAACGTCAACCGAAGACTTATTTGCACTGCCGAATATACCTCTGGCTCAGCTGACTCCGGAGCAGCTTGTGCGGTTTGCCCAGATTGTGGATACAGCGCTGTTCAAGTCTTATCTCATAACTCAGCCGGCCCTCCTTGGTGCGCTTTGTCGACTACCTAATTGGTGTGAAGTATCAGAGGTTGAGGAGGAGCTCCGGGCACGAGAGGTTCGTCGAACCGCTCACTCGTGCACTCGTGTGGCATCTTACTAATTTTACCAGAAATTTGCGGAGCTGATATATCTCTACAACGGAAAGAAGATGCATGCTAAAGCTCTCGCTCTTCTCCGACAGTGAGCATTTATGATTTTCCTTGGTTGTGCTCGTAGATGAGTAATGGTGCTCAGGTTGAGCGAGAAGGAGACGGACATGGAAGACAAGCTTTCTGCGTCCATATCTTACCTGCAAAAACTTGGTTCCGAGTACATTAACCAAGTTTTCGAGTCCTCTCGCTGGATCTTTGAGCAGGATCGTGATATGGCTTTTCAGGTGATCATTGTGTTCTTTTTGCGTGATTCATTGCTGACAAGCTCATCCAAGATATTTACGTCGGTCGACGTTGAGCTACCTCGAACACAAGTCACGGATTACCTCAATAAGATTGACCCTGCACTATCTGCTCGTTATATCGAGTACCTAATCGCCGAGAAAGAGGAGGAGAGTCCAGTGTTCCATGATCGGCTGGCAGAGCTCTATCTGAACATGACACTGAGCGCCCGGAAAGGAGGGGACGAGGGTTAGTCATTTATTATTGCTGATGGATAATTTTTTCTTACCGAACGTCTTTTAGCCAAACAGTCGGAAGTTTACTTGAAGCTCCTTCGCTTCATCGACACCACTGATCACTACCTCCCCGATCGCTTATATGGTTTACTGCCGGAGAGTAAGCTCAAGCATACCACACGCCATAAATATCGATGTTAATGCTAATACTTTGCAGATCTTTACGAAGCGCGGGCTGTGCTGCTAGGACGCATGGGAAGGCATGATCATGCTCTTGAGCTCTACGTTTACAAGCTCAGGGATTATGTCAAGGCCGAAGAGTGAGTCTTTCCCGGGCTACGGTCTCAATATCTCGTTGACCCCGTCATAGACACTGCAAGCGAACATATAATCCAAATACAGTTACCAGAAGCATCTTCTTGACCCTTCTCAAACTGTACCTCCGTCCCACCGATAAGACAGCGCCGAACTTGCTACAGCCCGCCCTAGACTTGATCAGTCGACACAGTCCTCGCCTGGACACTATTGAAACTCTTCAACTTCTTCCTCCCCTCGTCACCGCTTGTGACGTACGCTCATTCCTTCAAGAAGCTTTACGAGCACCGATTTTCGATAGTCACGTCGTGCGCGACATCCACAAAGCACGGAACGAACAAGTCGCTAGGAAATTGATGCTGCTGGAGACTAGACGCGTCCGAGTGACGGATAGTAGAATGTACGTTCAGTTGTTTCCTGTGTCAACGTTATCTGATGACCTGTACAAAAGCTGCCCCCAATGTCATAAGCGTCTGGGGACTAGCGTCATCGCAGTTCATGCTCCTAGGTGAATCCTGAATCCGCTGCCCACGCTTTAGTGATCTTTTCTGACTTGCTCCATTCGTGCAGAGGAGAGGTCACTCATTATCAGTGCCGTGATGCTTTTGCTCGGGCGCTCAATGATCCCACGAGATGAAGTGGCGGTGATTCGTTGTGCTATGACACAGTAGTTTAGTCTGAAGATACCTGTTTGTCAGCTTTCGCAGTTCGAGCGCGTTGAGTGTCGACTGCTGTAATGATTGAAAACAATCGGGGTGGTTTCTCTTGCGGCGCAACCGACATTCGGACCAACGATTAACACATGGCCTCGCAAGTTCTGTTTTCTCATGTTGATTTGCCAATACGTCTCCCGTATCCACTTAGCTTTGGTCGTGACTCGTGAGCTGTAAAAAGTTGATCAACCTACTTCAAGTAGGTACTTCAGTGGGTCTCTATCACAGGCTCTTGCAAGTTGCAAGCGCACACTTTATTATTATGATGAAACTAAGTATCCATAATAATCAATCATCTCGCCATATCATGAAACGCTCAGAATGGATGAAGCATCACGGCATCACGCATCATGACAATCATGTTGGTTTCATTGAAACCAGACGGGCGCCTGTGGGCGCGTTTTCTGGGCTTATATACCGGATACATGCCCTCGGACTGGTCGGCATGTCTATCTGTGCAGTCTTCGCATTCGGCCGCATGCGATCATAGGACGCATGGTCCGAATTCAGTTACTTCTTGATCCTTCTCAAGCTCTAGTTCCGTCCCACCAATAAGATACTTAGACAGCGCCGAATTTGCTACAGCCCGCCTAGAATTGAACAGTCGACATAGTCCTCGCCAGGCATAGATATGCTACACAGTATTTGGATGCGAAGACTGTATGATACAGCTTTTACTGTTCAAGGCGTTAGTTGCCGTAGCTGCTGTGAACTGCCGTGGATGTTTCCTTGTGAATCTCCTTGATGACACCGTTTTCGGTGGTGCCTTCCGGTGAAAATTGACGCCAAGTCGAAGACATCTCTTGCTGATGAAGCCCTTGCGTAACAAGCAAGTGAATTTGTGCTGGTCTGGGCGACCATGCTGTTCTAGAAATACGCTGATGAGGCCCTTGCGTAACAAACAAGTGAATTTGTGCTGGTCTGGGCGACCATGCTGTTCTAGAAGTATAGGAAACGGCTTTGGCTTGCTCGTTCATTGAAACATCCCCACCGCTGCCCAATAGTTAACCCACTGTGTCGCGTCCGCCGCCGACAGTGGCTCCAGCTCCTTCATCGTCGGACTGACCCGCTGTGCCACACCGGTGGCGAATGGGATACCACCCGCTTCGGGCGTCCCCCCAATGTCTGATTGAGCTATGTGACGAATAAAGTCGATAAGCTTGATAGCAGGCTGAAACAAAGACCAGATAAGAAAACGTTCCATTCAGTCATTGAAATACACGTACGATGCGCTTCAAATTTTCAATGCTCGTGTTTTCGGCACTCAATTCGAGCTTTTCGAGCCACTCCGAGAACGGGATGAGAGGTAGCAGGACGCCTGTTATCTTACGCTGAAATATGGCGTCTGCAATAGGATGCATCAACGCCGTCCACGCCACCGGTCTCGGATGCACGATATTGACCGCGATGGGAGGCTCTTCTTCTGCGAAAGCCACATCAAGAATCGCGCC
>KV448247.1:12048-23327 GCA_001658105.1 Rhizopogon vinicolor AM-OR11-026 | reverse complement strand
GTACTAACGTCCGGACAAGAGGTAGGTTGGTGCAATTACCGGAGCAGCCATCTCACTGACAATGGCTCTATAGTTTGAACTGATCTGGGTGAGCTGAGTCGCATATCAGAGGAATAATGCATCTAATCCGGGGCAGAGGCAACGTTGGTCCTTCATGACTGTCCTATATTTCGGTGTGCGTTGTATATGATTCATAGTGCAGTTGGTGGGGTGCGCTGACTTCACAATATGCTAAGGCGCGCTGCACTGGAATCCCGTATGTTGTGTATGTTCGCAAGGCTCAGAAATGAAAATATGCTAATAAAGCACCTCTCATGATCAGCGCTAGGATGCTCCGTGTGTCTCCTCACTTTTGCTGCAGTCGTTTCTTCTGACCTGCGGCGTGCAGAAATGCTCCTATCAATCTCATCGTCAGATACGGTGAGTTTTTGTATCAATCTCTGTCATTCACGCTCCAACTAACTACGCTCCTACGTAGAGGTGAGTCAGATTATCGACGAGCTCGCTGATTCGACACAACAATCGTAACAGTTGTCAGTTCGATCGAAGCATTGAATACTAGGCATGTCGATACTAATTGCCTTCTTCAGGCCTTGTCTGCTCGTTCCTGGTCAACTGGATGGGTATTGTCGTAAATGCCATGTTGGGCGGTGAGCTACTCAGTCGGCATCTCAGTGATATTGACTTGGCTAAAATATATGCCAGTCATCATAATTATTCGGTTATATGTCATGTATCAACGATCCAGAAAGATGCTCATCTTTCTCGTTGTAATCTTCCTGGCTATCCAGATCGCCTGCGTAGTAATCACTGCAATACAGGTCAGGTCCGCGTCAGCGGGTAAGCTCCAATTATGGATACAAAGGTTGAGCGGATCAGATTCATCAGACGAATTTAGAGGAGAACATCTTCTCCGGCATGCATGTGTACGATGGCTACGTTGATAGTCAGAGCTTGTTTCTGACCGAGATAACCTGGATACTGGGTACTGCGTGGGAGATCCTCGCACTGTGTCTTGCAGTCTGGATTTCTGTAAAACACTTCCGTGATTCGTGAACTGCAACGACCATTAACAGGATGGACAGTCGCGGATTGTTTCTCAATATTGATAAAAACTCATGTGTTTTATTGCGCAAGGTGAGCTCGTAATTCGAGTATGATGATCTTTTCAGACTCAAGCTCCACACTAGTTTTGTCGGCGTTTCTTGTGTTCAGCTAAGCTATTTCTCTCCAACCTTGGTGCGCAAACCTACGAACACCTGCATCTGACCACTCATCATTTAAATAGGGCTCCATTTCTGTGCAATCTGAGATCTTTCATGGTGTTCTTCAATTTGTCATAGTCGTGCAGTCGTTTGTGCTGGGACCACGCCTCATCCTAGGCGTTCGAGAATATCACGCAAAGCTTGTAGCTGACTCCGACGACGGAATTGGCATGACTTCAATTGTGTTCCAGGAACGCATACACATTACAACTGGCGGTGGTGTGTAACCCGGGAAACCCGTGCGATGTTCACACTTGTGGCGTACTCTACTATGAGGAATACACAATTTTGATTTTGTAGTTTTCGTCATATTTATTCGTTTCAAAATAAGTACATCTGATCACCACATGTGGTAGTTCTAATGTATCATTCGTTATAGCACAACATAAGCCTTAATATATTAATACGATGGACCACAGGTCTTTAACCTAGCTTGTGCATGCCATACTTACATTTGGATTCAACAGAAGCCCATTGAGGCCAGCTTCTCCAACAATCGTAGGAATATCCCATGTGTATGCGTTGTTGCCATCGCAGCCAGTGGCTAGTATCTTTCCATCTGTCGAAAACGACACGCACCACACACCGTCTGCATGCTGGAGAAGCAATGGGCTAGCCGTCCTCCAGGCCCCACAATCTCGCTGTATTGTCATATGATGCGCTTGTGAGGATACTGTTTCCAGGATTGGTGAGACGAAGCGAGAGAGAAAAGACAGCACATGTCCCAACGCACCTTGGAGACGCAATCGCGGCGAGCCTTTGCAGACCATTCTTCGAGGTATTGAAGAACAGGAATTCGGCCAACTGCATGTCATCGTCCAACACAGCACTCTACGGGTGGAAGTCATTGCCACAGAGCTCAATGCTCGTGAGTGATTGGTTTTTGAGGTTAATTCACTCACAACATATCCCACTGAAGGACCAAGGTTTATCATAAACTATCCAGTTAGAATTGACACGGCCGAGCCCATCAACAGCTACGAAGTTGACTGGATACCGAAATGCACAAGAAGGAGACGGCAGAATATTCGATGGTTTCGACACGACAGCACCACCCGTTCCGCCTTCGCATTGTTTTCAAGCAAAGTTTGTGATGACGCGTACCATGTGCCCGACGACACCCTCCGTGATGTGCAGTCCCTTGTGGACGGATTTGTTACTATTTATAGCAGCGAACAGGAACGCTTTGCCATCCTTAACACCTTAATGTACAAGGTGCTCAAGCGGTCACTCATTTCCGTGCAGAATGCAGATGGTACTGCTCCGGATGGCATCATCCTCCAAGCTCACAAGGAGTATCAGATACCGCTGCTGTTATGTGAGGAGAAGAATGAGCTAGAGGACGGTAATCCGACCCAGCGACCCAAGCGTCTTTCTCCTATCGACGCATGATATGCCAGACACTGGTATGATGATTTGATATTCTAATACTCGTTGATTCTTCACTAATGTCTGCCCTGCAGTATGCCCCGCTCTGCTTCAAGAGCTCTTGTGCTGTGTTCGTACTGGCACCTGCTGGACCGTGGCTAACCGTCATGGGCGGAGTCATTACAAACAAATGCATTGTCCAGCGACTGACTGACTACCTGTGGATTCTGGTTCACTCCACACTCGACGAAACTCGGTGCCTTAGAATTGGACGCGTTCGGTATGCACTCCGGCAATCGATTAAACAGTTCCTGGACTGGTATGTCTATACCATACAGAACAATCCGTCCCACGACAGCACACGCTGCCTTATACCACATCCTCGGTTTCATCCCTCGCCGACAACATACCGTGACGAGACGAACTCGATTAAAATTGTAGAGAAGTTTGTAAGTTTGTCACGAGGTATGGTGTCGACGCACACCAAGAGATGGCGAAAATGAGGTATGCCCCAGAGCTTCTGTACCATGGGAAAATCGATGCTGATGTGGGCATGCCATCTTATGTACTCGACTTTGGAGATCGGATAAGGTTTTCTTCGTTGGGACATTTAATATATTTGATCAGTGATTCCGACGTCCGGCAAACGGGACTTGTATTTTTGTGAATGAGCAGATTTCACGTCCTACCACGAGTCGTCACGTCTGACCAGGTCTGACCATGTTTCACAAAATCGTCGTGTCAGATCACCATCAGCCACCCTTAGTCACCTGTAGATTTTCACTGAGTCTCAAGTCTCACCCAATTATTGAGGGCGACAAAAAGTTTCGCGACATGTCACGGTCACGTGGTTGTTACATTTCGGCGTAGATGACAGTCTGACTCGGAGATGTGCTCCTCTAAGGCTCTTCCATATAAACATGAACGCCTCCCAGACTCCCTTGATAGACGAGGAAAATCCCTTGTACTGTCCGAACTTCCCAGCTGCAGCATACCTGGCTGACCTCCGGCAGTCTCTCAAATCGAATGCTTTTATTTTCCAGGACTTGTCGTTACGCTCTTTCTTCTGGAAGCTCGGTCTCTGCTCTGCAAAAGAAGATCAAGAGTTTACTCGTTATGACGTCGGTCACGATACCCTGAATGGATCTTTATGGCCTAGCAGCCCGGACGCAGAGTCACCAATTATTCCCGCGCGGAACCAGGTTTCGGATGATTTGCCAGATGTGCCAGTCTTGCGATGTGGACTTGCTGGACTGGCATGGAGGAGATCTTCCTTGTGTATTCGGAAACATTTTCGAGATTCTTCTGAGTCTGAAGACCACGACTTCCTTGGAGGACCCCCGAAGCGAGGTCGTTCCTCACAATCCGTTCATACGAGCCCTGTTCACATCAACGGAATCGAGCCATTGTCTTATACTTTACGTTCTACAGACGAGACATCGTATCAGGGTGTTCCAAATTCTCTCGAAGGTGTTTCTCGTGCCCTCTTTAGGAAACTTCTACATTCGCCCCAGCCTCTTCTTATTGCTAAAATATGCAAATACTGACTATATGCGTCTCAGCATGGGTCTACGAATCTGATACCGGAGAAGAAACTCCACTGGATCTTGCTTTCTTGATAGATCGCCTCGAGAAGGTGATGCCAGGCACGGGCATATACCGGATGTTCCTGGGAGACCCTCTAGCCGTTCTGCATCTTACACACCAGAAAATCGCAAACGTTCTGGCAGATCGTGGTATCAATTGCCGGAATGTATTTTCGCGCCTGATAATTGCTCAAGATGGTTTTAGGGCTCCTCACCGAAATCGTTTTGACACTCCTGAGAAGTGGTAATATTGACAGATTGGAGTTAGGTCCTACCATGTGCGAGGAAGATGGGCTTAATCTACCTCCAAGCAATCTTCTGCAAGGTAAAGCTCTTAGCAGGACGCTTCAAATACGGCTTTTCATTGGCTTTTCATTTGGGAACAGTATTCAGCAGGCCTGATTATTACGTGATGCTCAAGGAGCTTATCCTCAATGGCGCTCACCTGGACCGCGACTTTGATCTAGTTCACATTCAACGGCTTCCCAACCTAGAAAAACTCCACCTCGAGGCAACTGGTATCGGAAATGAAGCGTTTGGCTACCAACTCTTTGTGTTTTCGGGGCGACTCACTGTCTCTTAGAGTATTCTTGCTGGTCAACCTCAAAGAAAAGCTCTATTTCCTAGACCTTGCACACAATCCAAAGATCAACGATGATGCGATACCTGCTATCCTCTTTCTCGCCAACCTCACGTATCTTTCGATCCAGGCAACTGGAATCAATATGCCTGGTCTTCGTCGGCTCGCCACGGTAGCCTGCACCGAGGAACGCGCTATTGACATTGAAATTCCGTTCAAATGCGAAAAATACATAGATAGTTGGGTGATTCTCTTTCGATTTGTTTAACTCACCGCAGGTCTACAGACTTACACAAACAGTACCTCGTTAATCCGGCGGCGCCTCTCATCACTGATCCCTCTGCATGTTCGTTGTTATCGAATGCTTCGCTTATTCGCAATCTCGGTGCGCACGCCGCCGTCAACGTCTCTATTGTCCCAACAGGAACGCGTTTGGAGATGATTGAGAGGTTAACGAAGCTCCTGGAACGAAGGCAGATGGACCTCACTGTACGTAGTATGATTTGCGGAGAAACTATGGAGGTCTGAGACGGGTGTGAAAGTTGAAGAGGGATTCGGATTCATCATGTACATTATCAACATTCAGGCCCACTGGCAGGAGTTATATTTTAATTGTATCCGCAATGCGCATCAAGCCGGATTACCCGGTGATGAGCGTGATGCACCACGGTTTGTTGGATACATTAAGGAGTCCCTCAGTTTCAGAATCGCTTTCCTTCTCTTCCTCCACAACTACCAAGTCGTAGACATCATGAAAAGTTCTCAAAGAAACGGCATCATCACATCAAAGAGGGCTGCAAGAGACAAGGCATTGGCTTTGGCGGGTTCGTATGTAATGAACGAGTATGAAGTCTATTCCACAGCAACAGGTCAGTTTCGTATCCTGGCCGGAACGCAGGGGAAAGTACACCCATTGACTTGATCTGCAGCCAGCGAAATCGTGCAAATGATAGCCAAAGGAGAATGGACCGCTTCTCAAGTCCTCGAGGGATACATTGCGCGAGCTGCCATTGCTCAGGCCGAGACGAACTGCGTTACAGAAGGCGAGCAGAATCACCATTTCGCTGCTATTTCGATCTTAATACCACGTCACAGTCCTATTTGAAGACGCCCGGAAACAAGCAAAGGAACTTGACACAGAATTTGCAAGCACGCAACAACTACGGGGACCTATGCATGGTGTCCCAGTGAGCTTCAAAGATCAATGTATGTTGCTTCGTCTGCATGTTATGCATATATGAACCCTGCCATAGACGAGGTCGAGGGATACGACGCGACTGTTGGGTTCACCGCTTGGGCTGACAAGCCGGCCAAGAAAGACGCCTTCGTATGTTTTAAGTTTTAACACGACATTCGTTCAGTCTCCCATTCATCATTACTCCCAGCTCGTTGCTCAATTCAAAGCCGCTGGCGCCATTGCTATCGTGAAAACCAATGTACCACAAACGATGCTCGCATTTGAGTGCTCTAATCCTCTCTGGGGTCGTACCACGAACCCATGGAACGACCAATTCACATGTGGAGGCAGCTCGGGTGGAGGTTCGTTATCCGTCTCTCTGAATCCCCCAATTAATGACGGTTTCCGGCGCTAGAGGCTGCTTTGCTTGCCATGGACGGATCAGCCCTCGGCGTTGGTTCTGATATTGGAGGGAGTTTGCGTATTCCAGCATCGTATTGCGGCATCTATTCTCTGAAGCCGTCAGCTGACCGTATCAGCGGCTTGGGTGCAAAAGGGAGGATATACTCTCGGCGCTCTCGCACGAGTCGTTTAACTAACATCACCTACAGGCTGTAATGCCGGATTCGAAGCAGTCCGAGTTGCCTATGGGCCTATGGGACGGTTAGTTGCTATCGTTGCTGTTTGACCTACTTTAATTATTTTCTAGGTCAGTCCAGGACTGCGAATTGTTCTGCAAGACCATTTTTGGTGAACAGGATCCGTCTCACCAAAATGTTCCTTTGCCGTACCGACCCGTCGAGCTCCCTTCCAAGTTGCGCTTTGGTTATTACCTGTCGGGTAGGATGATGTGTTTTGATTGCGCTTTGCGGTTTAGTGCTTATTTGTTACTTATAGATGGCATGGTTGAAACATCACCCGCATGTCAGCGAGCAGTATTGGAGACAGTCTCGGCACTCGAAAAGCAAGGACATGAATGTATCGAGTTCAAACCTCATCTAAGTACGGTTATCTACACCTGTCCTCATTCTCCGTCCTGACATTTCATCAAGGCATAGCTGCAATGGAGGCATTCGTTGGACTCATCACGGCTGACGGTTATAAAAAGACGCTGTCTCATCTGGATTCTGACCCTCAGGCAAGTCGAAATTGTGGACGTACGGTATATACCTCACATAACCCGATTGGTAGGAAGGCAGTCTGTTCCTGACAACTGTGGGCCCCAGATTACCGTCCTTCATACGTAACTTGGTATGCTGGATCGTCAACAGTCCATTCGTGGGTGATTCGCTCTTCTCAAGTGTCTTTTCATTGGCACGAGTGAAATCTGTCTTTGAATTCACGACTTTTACCGACAAACGCAATCAAGTTGCTACCGCGTGGTACGAAGAGGTGAGTGTGTCGACGTCTAAGAACTTTACTTCGTTAATTTTCCTCAGATATGGGACAAGTACGGTTTTGACGGGATTATCGCACCTGTACAGTCGCTTCCAGCACTACCTCATGGGTGAGCTTCAGCGCCTACCTACATGATTGTGAAGCTCACAGGCTCTAGGGGTTGTGCATACTTATCCGCGATCGCGGTCGCGACTATCGTGTACAATATCGTTGACTCTCCTGTTGGCACCATACCAGTAACGCGCGTCAACGTAGATACCGACCAGCTACCAGCAGACTTCAAGCCCGGCAGATCAGGCGGATCAAAGTTGTTCGAGGAGCGCATGTACACGGGGAAGAATCCCATCTATGATCCTAAAGCGATGCATGGCATGCCTATTGGAGTCCAAGTGGTGGGGAAGAAATGGGAGGATGAGAAAGTCCTTGCTATGATGCATGTTGTTGATAAGGCTCTGGGACCTAGAGGATTCGGACCGGGTAGTTGGAAATCGAAACAGACAAAGTGATTGATGCTTTTGAACTCTTACGTGGAACTTCAGATACCTTACCTCATGTATATGTATTTAAGACCTGTGATACATATTTATATCTGTCGGTAGGATCTTCGATTGCTGATGTGTCCTTTGAGAGTGGCGACGAGCTCCCCTATATTGGCATCCCAGATTTTAATGGATCCACTCTTTCTCGCTGTATCCACCAGTAGCAATCAAGTTCGTGTACGACTGCGAACATATATTTGCACTTTGTATTGCAGTGTCCATTTCACAGGATGATCAACATAGGCTGTACAGATAAAGCGCCGAAGTTTCATTTGGTTTGATAGCGCTGTTGTGTTCTCATTGATCACATGTATAATGAAGCTAAAGGACGGACGACGATGGCAATGACAATGAGCAGGTATCGTGATGATAGTATCTCACCACAGTCTATATGAAGAGACTGAGGAAGGTCACAGCGAGAGTTGTCAACTATTTACCAGTCCAGTAACCGATGATGGCGCACTATTGCAATATCAAAAATATAATGTATTGATTTGATATGGGAAATACTGCCTTTGTAGATGAAAGACACGTACTATGTATCATAGTAATAGACCTTGCACAACTGACCTTCTGTGTTCAAAAACCTGACAGTCAGACCACGGGCTCGAAGTTTGTCCAAGCGATGACAAATGTCATATTCATCATCCCCCCACAACATCTCATGCCAGAATCCAGAATCTGCCCTGAATGTAATGCACTTGAGTTGCGCGATCCCATGCAGCGATACAGCATGCGCAACCCCATCTCCACCATCTCGATAATGCACGACAATGTATTTAGCCGGTTCCATCTCAGAGTGAGGGTTTCGAGGTGCGGAAGGAGGCAGGACAAGCTTCCTTCATGAAGCGCCGGAGTTAGTGCCTCGACTAAGGGTATAATGGATTGCGATCGATGAAAGTGGACATGGAGTTGCGTCATTGATGAAATTCCTTCAAGTATTCTGAGGAAATCATCGGCATTGAATTCCCATGACGGCGTACCAAATACAAAACGCCGCAAACTGGGAGTATGTCGACGAAGGAAAGGATTGAGCCGCTCGGGAAATGTCATAGGCTCTTCTGGCGGCATGTGATAGGTGATGTTGAGGGACGACAGAGAAGGGAAATCGGTCACATCGAGGAATTCGTCGAGTCGATTGCTGGTTTCAGAAGGGTAGATAATTTGGATGTGTAGGCTTTGTAGATGCTGAAAACGAACATGGGGAAGAGGTGTCAATTCTGGATCTTCCCTCAGGCATAAAGTGCGTTCCTTAAGAGAAACACATCGATCAAGGATACCAAGTAACTTGCCCAGTGGTGATGCACTGCCATCTGGCGGCTCCAGATCAAGAAAGAGTCGGGTCATATTAATGCATGTCACAAATAAGTCCTTGACTGATGGTCCCTGCAGGTATAATGAGAGGTTGCGGAGAGGTAATTTCTGAAAATCCAATGTGATAGGTTCTGCAGTATCGTACGGAAGTCCCACGCAACGAAAGTGTGATATTTCAAGGGTGAATAGTCCTGTGAACGGTTTCAAAAACATGCAGGATAGACTGCGGAGGATATGTTGCAATGGATAGACGCAAATGTACATCGTCTTCCATCGTGGAGCATGCAGAGCGATGGTATTGAAAACATCATCAAAGTCACGCGCCGTGGCTGGCGCAAAAGCTTGAAGTGTAAGTGACAGCGGGAGAGATCCAGAGCGGCGAATCCAACTCAAGAGTCTTGGTAACGTATTGGCGCGAATATATGCTGATCCATAAATGGCAAGGTACACATTGCACCATAACGAAGGGAAGGCATGTGCAATCCGACGCCAAGAGCTGCATACGAGCGCTGGCTGTACCAGTGCGAGAACTCGAGTGGGGCCGAGGAGACTGGGTGGATGGATGGAAGACCTTACTGGTAGACAATGTTCAAAAATGAGGGCGAGGATCTCGTCAGGCATTCTCTTCACAGGAGAAATAGTGGCTTGGGGATCCGAGATCATGTCGGAAACTTCGTGGAGAGTCTGCACTGTCCGGACCTGTTCTTTTTCTAATTCCATATCACTTTTTCGGGCCAGTAGTACTCGTATGATATCGCTGATATCGCGCCTTTGGACATCGGTGGGAACGCGATTTGTGTGGAGCAACTCCTTAATGCCGAGCTATATGAACATAAAATGCGTCAGTGAAAGCTGCAGTACAAATTTTACATGACACTTGCTGGAATGTCAAAAGTTGGCGACTGGCATTGATTTGCCATTTCGAGTCCTCGGAGACCTTCAGTGGTACGTATATATAAAATATTGTAACCAATCACTAAATAAGACATACCTTTCCTCTAATCTGGCCAGTACAAATGGTTGATGGCAAAGATGTGATTAGCGCCTGCGCCACTCCAGTTCCATCCAAATCCATCGCCGATTCAGTTGTTTGCTGGGGGGAATTTGAGCGCAATAATGCTATACTTGTAACTCAGAAGCTGATTGAATCTCGCAGCCCTTGCATGATCATAATTTACATTTCACTTGTGGAGGATGCGTAACACTGAAAATCAGAGATGGCCCATCACGCGAAATTCGCTAGGCCTAGATATGATACGTAGTATTTAAATGTGAAGACTGTATCAACTGTTACTGTTCAAGGCGTTAGTTGCCTTAGCCGCAGTGAACTGCCGTGGATATTTCCCTGTGAATCCCCTTGATGGCACCATTTTCGGTGAAGCTTTCCGGTGAAAATTGACGCTAAGTTGAAGACATCTCTTGCAGATGAGGCCTTGCGGAACAGGCGGGTGAATCTGTGCTGTTCTGGGTGACCCTGTTGTTCTATGTTCTATAAATACAGGAAATGACTTTGGCTTGCTCGTTCATCGAAACATCCCCACCGCTGCCCAATAGTCCACCCACTGTGTCGCGTCCGCCGACGACAGTGGCTCCAGCTCCCTCATCGTCGGACTGACCCGCTGTGCCACACTGGTGGCGAATGGGATACCACCCGCTTCGGGTGTCCCCCCAATGTCTGATTGAGTTATGTGACGAATGAAGTCGATAAGCTTGATAGCAGGCTGAAACAAAGACCAGATAAGAAAACGTTCCATTCAGTCATTGAAATACACGTACGATGCGCTTCAAATTTTCAATGCTCGTGTTTTCGGCACTCAATTCGAGCTTTTCGAGCCACTCCGAGAACGGGATGAGAGGTAGCAGGACGCCTGTTATCTTACGCTGAAATATGGCGTCTGCAATAGGATGCATCAACGCCGTCCACGCCACCGGTCTCGGATGCACGATATTGACCGCGATGGGAGGCTCTTCTTCTGCGAAAGCCACATCAAGAATCGCGCCCGATACCGCATAGGGAGGGATCCAAGTAGTCAGCTAAAACCGTATGTCACT
>KV448246.1:15386-62783 GCA_001658105.1 Rhizopogon vinicolor AM-OR11-026 | reverse complement strand
AAGCCCCCAAGGAACCAATCGGCTGTATGCTTAATCCCTGTAAACACCACTACTGCCAAATCGTGCACATACATCCCTACATGGCCTTCAAATCTGATGGCCCTGACGTAACGGTTCATTGCCTCCGCTCGTGAGTTCAAAAATGTCGACCTTGCTGCTGGACCTTGTCCAAGCCTTGACAGATAACCAATGAGGCCCACTGCAGTATTCTTGCGGTTCCCAGGTGCGCTGAGTGCATCGAGTAATGCAGAAGTGAGGCTTGCCGTGAGAGGGGTAAGCCTGGCAGTCAATGATGGTATGGAAGATATTTTAGTTCGACCTTCCTCCACCAGTTCAACGGCCCGTTCCCAAGAACGCAGAGCAATGGCGACTGTGAGGTCGTCAGAAAAATCACTGACGAAACGTGCATCACGCTCAGATTTGTCCCGTGCGCTGGTGTCCCCGTCAACGCCTGCCTTGCGAGCAAGCTCAGCCATCCAATCAGGGAGGGGAGGCATTTTATCAGGCTGAAATGTCATAGAGGCGCGCTATGAAAAAAAAAAGTCAGATGAATTGATAGGAGGTAAGTAGGAATAAATCCTGACATCTCCACCGGTCCACATGCTCTTCCGTCGCTCGTGCTCGCCTTCACGCTCCTTGCGTTTGCGGACTGCGAGTTCTTCAGCAACTTGGCGGAATTGTGCCAGAAGAGTTTTCTTATCAGATGGTGCCTCCATTCTGTAGACGTGCGTCTCCTTTTGATGGCGGACTTTGAAGACATTCGTCAGAGCTGCCAAGTTGATCAGATGATCACGAGCGTCCAATAGTTGTATCACACCCACTTGCTGTATCCTTCGTATCCAACACTAGCATCTCATTCAGAGGCCAACATCTCTCTGCTACCAGCCGTCCCCCTTCTCCGTTGTTCCGCCTTCTCCTCTTCGCAACGAGCACAGAATCATCTAACACAACGAATTTGACCGTGTTACTGACTTTGTAGGTTGCCGCATTGAGAGCAAATATCCCGTCCATCTCGTAAATTACATGTCTGCCTGGTGTTGTGGGGACAAATTTAGCAGAGCCCTCAATTTGCGTGTGCAGCGTCTGCATCTGATTCGCGTAGAGCACACGAAGGTCCGCGATGGATGAACGGACATTGCGCCGCCGCTCTGCAGCAGAGGCAGATTCATCGATGTGTAAAAGGCTTGGCATTGACTTCCATTCAGAAAGACCTTCTTTGAGCTCGAGCAATTCATTCTCGAGGACAGAAATTTCTTTGGAAATAAGAACGAATTCGGCATAGCTGTAGTGCAGTTAGCGGTGTCAAAGGAGTGAAACACAAGAATATACTTCTTAAACACATTTCGTTGTAGTTCAATAGCGGTATCATCTTTGGATGATCTGAGCGACGACTGGAGAGACTTGAGCTCTGCCTCGGTTGAGTTAGCCAGCTTAACCTTTAAGTCTGAATAACGTGGAATATGTCAGGACATCCAGACTGCCCACGCACGATACTCACAAGCGTCGGGATCGAAGTCTTCCTTGTCCAACAACCTCTGATCTACAGTCTTTGGGCCCTCCTTGATATTGGTGCTTTCCAAGACAATCTCATCTAGGTCCGTCGCAGCACCTGGCCGCAGCCCAATGGGAATACTGGGCACATCAGGGACAGACGCTTCAGTAGGTGCGGATATCTCTGTGTAACGCAGGGACATGCGTTTCTTTATCTTGTCATCGACGGTGGACTTGCGAGCATTCTTCTTGATTGTGATTGTGGACTTCTTCTCGAGTTTAGAGGGTTGGCGCTTGACGGAACGCGTATCAGAGGGCCTGCGTGTGCGCAAGGACTGCATGATGGGCAATTGGCCAACGAGAAACCTCGATGAAACTCCTCCAAGTGCTGGTCGTCTCAGATATTGAGGACTACTTTGTGGCGCGGTCGAGTTAATAATAGGCCTAGACTACAAGTTGTGAGCCGGCTCGCACCTGGACCGGTTTCGGGTTCACTTTGTCTTTATATCCTTTTCTATTCTCAGGTGGCTTGCCTTGAGCCACGTCCTGCAGCCTCTGGCGATCGACTTAGTCGACGTCAAAGATAACATCAGCAACCGTTAAGTCTACACCCATCGACTTCCTCCCCACCGACTTCAGCGACAAACCTGTGCAGCGCTATCGGTCGCCGTCAGCCGCAGCATTCTGTGGGTGAATAATAATTTTGGCCGTGTCATTCAATTGTATCATAATTAAATTCAACGTGCTGCAGCTTTGTAAATAACGACAGAGCTTCTCATCACCAGGACAGTGTATCCTTCAGGCCACATATTACTGGCCCGCCCAACATCAGTTCTAGAACAACTCGATCTATCCAGCTCATAGCTTACACATCGGACAAACATGTACGCCCAGGCCCAGTCGCGGCCCAACTCGTTCTACGCAGTGGACGATCCAGTCCAACCAGAATATCCTTCAGAATCACCACGTCGTCCTCGCCAGTCCCGTTCTCAGGGCTCACCAAACCACTACCAACAACCCATAGACCCTGACTATGATCCTGACGATGACCAGCCCTTAGGACTTGCCGGACAACCACAAGATGTCGTGGATGATTTCTACGGCGCCCATCAGAATGGCAGTTCCACATTTTCACCCCATCAATCTCATTCCCAAACGCCACAACCCCAGGCCCTCCTCGATCACTCTCACCTTCGCCCAGGCAACCAAGCCTCACTACTTTCTTACGAGCGCACCCTCGAGCTATATCGCGCAAATGCGAAGAAAACACAGGACCCCGATATCCAGTTCGAGTTCGCAGTATTCATGATCGACGCCTCCAAATCCTTCCCCATCCCCGCTCCCACGCCCGGTAATGTCATGGACATTGAAAAGGCCACTGAGAAGCGCGATGATCTCGTGCGCGAAGCCACGGGCCTCCTCAAACGCCTTGCCGACCGCGGACACCCGGCATCGCAATACTTCCTCGCAGACTGCTACGCCAACGGTCTAGGCACTTACAAGAACAAGCAAGACTTTGACCGGGCATATCCACTATTTGTACTCGCAGCAAAGCATGGGCATCCAGACGCTGCATACCGTGCAGGAACTTGTTGTGAGAATGGATGGGGCTGCAGACGCGAATCTGCCAAGGCCCTCCAGTTTTTCCGTAAAGCCGGTGCAGCGCTACACCCGGGCGCAATGTACCGGCTTGGTATCGCTGAGCTTAATGGCGAGCTAGGACTCTCCAAGCGGCCGCGCGAGGGTGTCAAATGGCTGAAACGCTCCGCGGAGCATGCAACGGCTGAGTTCCCGCACGCTCTTCATGAGCTTGCCCTGTTGCACGAACGCGGAATAGATAACGTTGTATTCGTCGACACGGAGTACACAGTGGAACTACTCGCCCAAGCGGCAGAACTTGGGTATGCACCCAGTGCTCACCGGTTAGGAGAATGTTATGAGTACGGAAAACTGGGTTGTCCCCAGGATCCAGCCTTGTCGATCCATTACTACGTGGGTTTCATCACCGATTAGCGCGCTGAAGTTAATCATATCTGCGCAGAACATTGCAGCACAACAAAGTCACCGTGACGCGTGCTTCGCTCTCACGGCATGGTACCTCGTTGGCTCGCCTGGAGTGCTACCTCAGTCTGATACTGAAGCATATCTCTGGGCACGCAAAGCAGCCGATGCAGGGCTTGCAAAGGCGATGTACGCCGTGGGATACTTCTTGGAGGTAGGGGTTGGTACCCCACCAGATCTGCAAGAGTGAGTATTTTACCTCGGTCCCCGAGGTTGGCTGATATTGATGTTTATGCGCAGAGCGATGACGTACTTCAAGAAAGCTGCAGACCTGGGTGATAAGCGTGCGCAACAACGGCTGAGGGGGCCACCCATCGGACAACAAGGCGGAATCCCGCGAGATGGCTCGGATCCCAAAAACGTAACCACCAGCAAGGACTGCGTGATCATGTAGATTCGCCTTATCCGCTTCTAGCCTGTTTATTTTGCGCGGGACCTGCTTGATGCCGACATGTATATGGACGATGGACACGGATCGTATTGGACTGTTTGTTATACACGTCTCGCCGTTTTCTAGATTCATTCCATTACCCTACTTTCGCTGCCCACCTCCTTACGTTCATTTTACCTACGAGATCTCCCGTCTGCTAGACCTGCGTACACAGATACCCGTATAGTAGCGAATGAAGGGTGGTAATTATCACCGTAGTATTGATCACTTGGATGACTATCTCTCAAACCGTCATCATTGGCGTGAATACATCGGATTGACTACGTAGATGTAGCGTGCGGTGCATGGAACGTCGGCAACAATGCCTTTGGTCCTCGGTGAGGGGGGAGAAACATCATGACGAATAGGCGCCAAGCTGAGGGTCGGGCCCTTGGGTTGCAGCTTGTGCCTTTGAAGTATACGAGGAGGAATCATGTATAATGTATCACACAGACGATTCAAACTTTGCACCGCTCACATTTGACGCAACTTTCGGCGAAAGCGTATCTTCAACATCATATCCAATAACAACGCTGCGGCGGTTAGTGGCAATCCAGGGTAACAAACTGCCAGCCGCTGGAACACTAGAGACACGAACGATAAGGCGCGAAGGATACAGGGTTGGGCGCCAGGCGCTTGAGTTGCAGGCTATGTATACACGATGGTATAAGGTACAACGGAGTCTCATCCTATAACGCTCGCAACTTTCGACCGCTCTGTGCCCTTCATTGAAAGCGTGTGTCCTACATTGGATCCTGATCAACACATTTCGCGGTGAGTGATGGCATAGACAGTAGCAAACGACAGCTGAGACAGTGTCGCGGTGGTTAGATAACAATCATGTCATTGCCAGCCGCTACGACGCAAGAGATAAGGCCCTGCCAGATATTTAAAGGACACACTGATTTGATCGGCGACGTCATACACCTGTCAGACGGACGACGGATCATGACTAGTTCTTGGGACGGTTCGCTGCGAATATGGAACTTGAAGAACGGAAAACAGATTGCCAATGACCCGGGTGCGGAGGATGGACGAACTGCAGTGTACGCTATAGCATTGTTTCCGGACGGGAAGAAAGTAGTTGGCGGGTGTAGCGATGGGTGGAGGCTGTGGAATGACTCAGGAGAGGTCATCGCCAAATGGACGGGAAACGGGGGGAAAGCTATTTGCTGCAGCCGAGACGGTGAGCGAGTGGTGAGTGGATCCTCCGGTGGGGCAGTAAAGGTGTGGGATGTGAAAAGCGGAAAGATCATCCTAGAATTCGAGGCTGGGATGTACTCTGTGGAGGCAGCCATATTCTCGCCAGACATGACCATGATTGCGACTGGTCATGGCGGGTTCAGAGGGCAGAATGACTACCTCAAAATCTGGGATGCGAACACAGGTAAATTCGTCGCAAATCTCGAAGGACACAGATGGCACGTGTATTGCCTAGCTTGGACTGCCGATCAAAACACGCTTATCTCAGGGTCAGCCGATTCATCCATTAGGACGTGGAATACAACCACTTGGCAGCAGATCAATGTTTTCACCACCCATTGGACTTATGTCTGTGCCATTACAATATCTCCCAATGGCCGTATCCTCGTAAGTGCATCCCTCGACAAGACAGCACAATTATGGAATCTCGAGAGCTGCCAGCCCATTGGTTCGCCCCTCCAGCATACAAGCGAATTGAACTGTGTGTCCTTTTCGGCAGATGGAAAGCTAATAACCACTGGCTGCTATGATAACAATGCATACACTTGGGATATTTCTCCGGTTGTCAGAGAAGCTGGCCTGGATGAACTTTTGAATCCAAATGTGAGTTCACCATTTTTCATCTCTCTACCAACTGATCGCGCCATTTCAGGATGATAACAAGTCTTTACTCGATGTATGCCACACATCTATAAATCAGTCTCATCTAGTCTCAATGTATGTATTCCAGGCTGACGTTACACGACGCCCGGGCCAGCAGCGTGAGCCGGAGAGTGACCATCGACTACCCCCAGGTTTTTTCAATGACTCACCTCGTCATCCTCACGTATGCCATTCGTATCTCATCGTGTTTTTTTTCTGATCTCTCCATTCTCAGCCCTCTAGAACGCACCGACATCCCTCTCCTACGCGTCAACAAAATCATGATGTCGATAGGCATCTACCTTCACATTCACACGCACTCAGCCTCCTTGACCGTATCGCCTTGATATTCCAGCGCAATACACTCAATACGCCACCCAGACCACGCTTTTTCGAGTGGACACAAAACGCTCTCTTTAACACGCCAAGTAATGATGAAGGCATCGAGTTACAGGAGCCTCAACCAACGGTAGTCGACGTTCCGTTGGCACAGGGCAACTTCGTAAGTCTCTTTTTTTCCATCTCGGACATTCCACCCTATATATATATATCAAACAGAGGAATTACTCAGCGAGAGAATTACGCATGAAGAAAGAGAAAGAGAAAAATAATGCAAAGAACGTTTCTGCAGGCAGCTCAAGGCCTCCCCAGAGTAGCGTCACCCAGAAATCTGGTGGAGAGGCTCAAGCGCAGCCATCTGAAGAACTGCATACCGCTGTCTCCACTTCGTCCATCACACCTGCTGTCGCTGCCACTTCCGCAACCACTACACGCTGGACTCGCTTCTGGACAACCGCCTGTTGTATATCTACTCAAAATACTGACGGTCACCATTAACAAATTTTACGTTCTTCAAATGAGTGCTTCTATTATGCTTTCGCCGATCTCTTCATATATTCTCACTGATGTGGTCTATCAACTCCTGCTACTTTTGTGCTTCCTTACCTTCTGTACGACGATGTTTGATACATTTCGTGTTTCTCTATTGTCTACATAGCTTAACTCCATTACCCTACTTTCGTTGTGCACGCGCTGGACTCGCTTCTGGCCAGCCACTTGTTGTGCGTTTGTTCAGAATATCGACAGTCGTCATTAAAACAGGTTTCCGTTTCTCGTGTATTCACATTGATGTCCTCTGCCAATACCTGTTCCTTTCGTAGTTCCTGCACCACGATGTTCGATGCAATTCATGTTTCGCTATATATTCTTCACTCCATTTGTACTCCCCTTCGTAGGTTCATTTTTTCTGCGAACTCTCTCGTGCGCTATTACTTGGATGATCGATGACCATCTCCCAAACTGCCCCCACGTGTGGGCGCATAACGTTGAACTCATCGACGGGACTATATTGACTAGATGTAGTGTACAGTACAGGTGGCGTTGCAGGACCTTGGTAAGCCTCTGAGGCTGCTCTAAGCTGCTTCCAAGGCTTACCAAGGTCATTCGGCGATCAAAAGGGGAAGAAAGGCTGAATGTTTTGGCGCAAGTCAACTGCGCGTTCAGCAACCTCGCTCAAAACGTATCTTCAACATCATATCCCAATAACCACATTTCTGACAGACATTTACCTGCAGGAAGCTATAGTAGGAGGATGCACCATGCGATACAAAAGCTAACTGGTACCACGAAGAAAGTAGTAAGGTGTTTCTCCAAATCCAAGTCCCGCCCACGGACTTCTGCAACCTGCAGTATTTCTCTCCAAGTCATTCCGGACCTTCCCAGACAGAGTCCGTCAGGTCGGAAGCGAGTCCCGCGACACTATGACGCGGCCTATTTTCTCTCTCATTTTCGCGGCTGCAACGAGCACGTTTAGAGACTCCTTCACCCTACTCCAGTTATCCTGAATATGTTCAAAAGGATGTGGTAGCGGATAAAAAATACGCGTGGGTACGTCGGTCAGGTTGGGCAGTAACATATGCAATTGACAGGCCACAGCTACGTGATCGACAATTGGAGAAATCCCAACTTGCATGCGAGTGATCTTCTCGTTGGGAATAGTTTTCAAAAACAGTTCACAGTCGATTTCCATTAAGGATGCGCAAAAGGACATCGCAATGTCGCACAAGTGCCGGCAGTGTTGAATGAGGTAGATGAGTCCTATGAAAGTGAGAGATGGTGAGACCAACTCAGGGTCAGCGGTGCCAAAGTAGAATTTCTCGAGCTGAGGCCAGGAATGTGCCATTTTCTTGAGCGCACCATCATCGATGGTCGCAGTGCTGAACGAATTGAGGTCTAACTTTGTTAAGCGACTAAACGTCAACAATGGGGCAACCATGTCAAAGTCAAGCACAAGAGGTCCGCTAGCAAAGTGCGTGAAGTCGAGTTCAATTTGTTCCAAACCAGGAGAGAAACACTCCGAAAACGAGACCATGAAGTCGAGAATATCATGTGACTCATCATATAGCTTTAACAACTCCTCACACGGGAACGCTGCATTGTCGTCCACGGTGACTAATACCACCGATCGACAGGAGAGAAAACGGAGGTTTCTGAGACGTCGAGTGAAACAGTGGTGTACTGGTGCAGTGATATGCACTTTATCCAGTTGGGAAAATGTTAGAGTGGGTTGTGTGTCGTCGGAGTGGTCGAGAATCTTAAATTGCAAAGACTTCAACGATGGTAAGGATATCAAGAAATGAAGCGATGGTGGCTCAAGGACTCCTGTGCAAAGGTGGGAGAGCCCCTGCCAACCGCACACGAATTCGCATATTACATGAGAATCGCCGCCGCAGTCACAGATGAAATGTTGGATGGATGGACATCGAGCTCCAAGGGAAGCTAACAAAGAAGATTTGGCAAAAGAGGGCACCCAAGGGTAGTAGGAGCCAAACTTCAGTGACCTGATAGTTGCCACAAGTAGAATGCGCAACAATGGAAAGTACTCCGGCTCAGCCACCATTCCAAACAACGGAGGTTTGGCAAGAGTGCAGATGATGGTGTACAAACGAGCGCTTGCACGACCCGTTCATCTATGTTGGCTGATGGTCGATAGCCGATGGTCAAGGAGCGGATACGATGTGTATATTGATCAATAATATTCCAGTCGCTAAGGGAAAGAGGCCTTGTGAGCGTCTGTGTAAATTAAGTTCAGGATTCGGTATGTAGACAATGTTGAATCTAACTCACCAATTTTCCCTCCGTTGTTCGTTTAACAACACCTTCAGGCAAGGATGAGATGAGTGGTTCGAACCCATAAATGTTTTTCCAGAGTGTATCAAGTGCAGGTTCCTTAAATGCCCTACAAGTTCTTGCAAGAGCAGCAAGCATAGCACGAGACTTTCTCCCTTCGAAAATATTATCGATAGTGTCAAATATATCAAGTAGGATTTCTGTGGATAAGCGAGAAATATGCATGGTAGCAAGGAACAAACGAAGTATTGACGAAGTGCGCCAGTACTGATGGCCAGAATGAAAACCGAATAACATTGACAACCGAGTCCACGACGTCTAGTCAGATTGGTTACGAGTCTAACCAAGTCCCCGACTATGCACGCTTATTTTGAGTATTCTCGTTGTTCTCGGACCTTTCTTTCTCTAACGTCGTGCTCGTCTATTCTTTCAATATTGAGGTCATTGTTATTGTGTTTCGGTCCTGAGACGTCTGGCAAAACTATGTTGTACGATATGTCAATATTACACCCAGTGCGGCTGCCGGCAGTCGTCACACCCTGCAAAGACCGCGAAGAGTGTTTCTGCAGGCAGCTCAAGGCCTCCCCAGAGCAGCGCCACCCAGAAATCTGGCGGAGAGGCTCAACTTGAAGCGCAGTCATCTGAAGAACTGCATACTGCAATCTCCACTTCGTCCATCACATGCATCACACCTGCAGTCGCTGCTACTTCCGCAGCCACTACATGCTGAACTCGCTTCTGGACAGCTGCCTGTCGTATATCTACTCAGAATACTGACGGTCATCATTAATAAATTTTCCGTTCTTCAAATGAGTGCTTCTCTTCATATATTCTCATTGATGTGATCTGTCAACTCATGCTACTTTCGTGCTCCCTTGCCTTCTGCACGACGATGTTTGACACATTTCATGTTTCTCTAATTCTATTGTCTAGCTTAACTCCATTACCCTGCTTTCGTTTCCCACGCGCTGGACTCGCTTCTGGCCAGCCGCCTGTTGTACTTACATCTGCTCAAAAACCAACGGTCGTCATTAAAATAGATTTCCGTTCTTCATACGAGTATTTCTATCATGCTTTCGTCAAGTTCCTCGTATATTCTCATTGATGTGCTCTATGCTCCTTTCATAGTTCCTGCACCGCGATGCTCGATACATTTTCATGTTTTGCTATATATTCTTCACTCCATTTGTATTTTCGTTGCCCACTCCCCACGGTCATTTTGTCTGCGAGATCTCTCGTCTGCTCGACCTGCGTACTCAAATACATATAAGTATAATAATGAATGAAGGGCATCTTACCACTGATCACTTGGATGACCACCTCCCAAAACCGCCGCCAGTGGGCGCATAAAATTGGACTACATAGACCAGACTGACTAGATATAGTGTGCAGTACATGTGGCGTCGCAGGACCTTGGTAAGCCTCCGAGGCGGGATTCCAACTCGACGACCCTGATGAGCCTTGGAAAATTCCAAGGCTCACTAGGGTCGTCGGTGATTCAAGAGGGGAAGAAACGCTGAATGTACGGCCTTGTAGAGCGCTCTGTCTAAAAAGCCAACTGGGTGTTTAGCAACCTCATTGGGAGTCGGTGTCGCTCTCGCCGACTCATGGAAATACCTGAGTACAGACAAAGTGCAAGATATAAGAATCAGATTGATTTCAATATCTCGAACACTAACTCCCGACACAATGTCGCCGTTGTATCCTTGAGTACAAAAACCTTCAGGAGCATGTGGTCGAGCCGGTCGAACTAGCTGCTCGAACACTGACTCCTGAATATTGTATGAGCGCTTACTAGAATTTCTGAAACGACGCACGAAGACCTCCGTACTACTATACAGAATTCGAATGTCGGAGCTCCAAGTGACTGCCATGGAAGTAGTGTGCAAGATGTGGTCGGCAGACTCAGCACCCGCGCTCGGCTTCAATTTGTCTCTCATCCCAATCTGATATCTGCGTCCACCACTTCGAATCTAGACAAGCTGGATATCCCTCCCAACGTCGATTTCTACCACCTCCTGGGTATAACGTACGATGCCCCACTAAGCACCATAAAAGCAGCGTACCACAAAGCTCTTCTTACCTCACACCCAGACAAGCGATCACCATCCTCATCCACACCACACGTACATGTCGACATCGCACTCCTCAAAGAAGCTTATACCACCTTGTCAAACGTGTCGTCCCGCATAGCCTATGATGATATCATCAGAAACACTCGAGCCAAGGCACCCGCTGGACCGCGTCCTGCGCAGGTCATTTCTCTGGAAGATTTCGAAGAGGTAGAGGAGGGTGTATGGAAGCATACTTGTAGATGTGGTGGAACATACAACATCGCTGAAGAAGATATGGATGCGGGGCGACACCTGGTCGGTTGTGAGAGCTGTTCCGAGGTCGTGTGGGTGGGATACAAACTCGCCGATAACGAGGGTGGCAAGGGAAACTAGTGCCAACATGGATATTGCGCGGGCTTGGAGGTACGGTGCCTACATCTCATCTTTAACAACTAGTACTTAAATCGGGTCTTCAATAGTTCCCAAGTGCACTACCTCACTCAACCTCTATGGCTTCCTCACGATCTTTCAGCCACATCTTGATCAAGACTTTCTTTAACTCGCGGCCGATCGCCATTGCCACTGGCCATGCCACGGCATTCCCTATCTGCCTGTGCATCTATATTCTTCAATCAGTGTACAGCAGGAGGGCCTGGTGTTATAGCACACACCGTCACGACATGGTCATTTTCTGCATAGAACACAAACTTGTCGGGAAAACCTTGCGAGCGCGCAAGTTCGCGCACCGTGAAAATGCGTTTGCACTGCACGATTTTTCAGTCGTTGGTCAGTCGTATTGCAGTGGAATTCGTACATAAGGGTTAAGAACACGGCTTTGCTTTGCAGTTGGGTCAATGTTGGTGACGGTAGCTTGAAACCAACGGTCTTTGTCGACTCGTCCATAAAGACCTATTTACCATAAGATACGGATAACTCATTTTCGCAAATACATACCTGGTTTGAAACCCGCGCGTGCAATGGCCGAGGATGGATTTGCAAAGTGCCACTCCCAGAGGTCAGGTCGAAGCCCTGACATTATCGTCAATACCGTGAAGTCATGCAAGGAAGAAACTTACTCCTGTAGTCTGCGTTCGCTTCCATCGGGATATTCACGACTCTGCTAAGGTTAAAACATCTCGTCACTTAGTGAAGACATCACTGACTGACCTCTCCACTTTAATAGGCTCATAGGTCCGCGTATAGTGCTGCAGATCCTTCGAAGGTTCTTGACGGCACCATTTCTGAAGCGTCGTCGTCGGATCGTGCTTGTACGGTACATCCCTTCCAGAGTATCCACACCAGGGGCGATCTTTCTTGCATTTCTTAAGGGGAATCGTGCGAGCACGCTCCCGTTCTTCCTGGCGTCTGGCCGGATCTGTGGGAGGTCTCGGGTTTACCCTGTAACCGATCATCAACAAGTGTATCACGATATGGAGTAATGCGATTGTACCAATCGAATCGAAGTAGGTCACTGATGGCATCATCAATAGTGACGAATTGATGCGGTGCGTAGCCAGTCCGTGTCCAGATGGGTTTGATATGGTGCCCAACCGGCAACTTGATTTCCAGTGAGTCCACGAAAGGGAAGTCGTGCGTAGGTTGCGGGAGCTCTGGAAGCGGGGAACCGTACTTTGCTGCGACCATGAAAAACCGCACACGGATTTGAGGAGCACCATAGTGCGCGGCTTGTAGGATCCCGAAGCGAACTTGGTAGCTAAGAAGCACGAACGCTCGAGTTTGTACATTATACAACGAGGGTGAAAACGATAACTCACTTCATGTCGGTCATAGCCCGGATCAAGAATTTCAAGCCGCCCATGGGAATACCCCCTTTCACTCTATATAACCCAGCCTGCCGTGCCTTTAGACTGAACGACAAGAACCCACGCACGTTCTCGAAGAAGCAGTATTTAGGCTGCATGAAGTCAACCCACGATAGGACGTTGAGCATGAGGTTGCTCTTGCGATCATTTGCTTTGACGAACATGTTCAGACGTGAATGAGGCTGACTAAGTTGCAGTATCAGCATTGTTGATATTACAATATGCCTGCCACTACTGACCAGGGAAACCCAGCAATGATGCAATCGATATCCTCTGGCTTTGGAGGGGCGGGGATGTATGGGTCTTCCTGGTTGCTGTAGTCATCGTCATTGCCTAGAAGGTCTATCTTCTTCAACTGTTCGACCACAAAACCGGCATCCGCTCTAATCGCTTCTCTGAGCACTAGGTTGCTGCATTGGTTATAGACCACCGTATGAGGAGAGTTAGCTCTGTAAAATCCTTGTTATGACTTCGATAACACAGGACGAAAATATGTACTTCATAGTCTTCGAAGCGCTCGGAGAAATTTCGACTGCATGTGTCACTTTGACGCAACCAGACTCCTCCATCCCCAATCCGAACGCTCCGGATCCTGCAAACGGGTCGAGAGCACGGAGAGGTCTATGCTTCTTTAATAATTCCTGGCTGTGATTCCATTCAGCCAAGTCCTCTGCAGCACAGTATCTGCACACCAGGAGATCGCGTGGCTCGAGCCTATGTCTGTGATCCCAGGAGGTCACATTGAGACTCGGGAAGGAGTAGCAAGCATAGAAGTGATACGGTGACCTTTCAAGCCAAGCTTCGAGCTCTGGCACGGACGCCCGCACGTAGACTTGACACTGTCCAACCACACTGGACAAGGGTATGGTCATCTCATCTTGTGTGACAAAGAGATGACGCTGAAAAACCTAGATTAATACGAGGTTCGCATGAGAGTTGGCTATCCTCACCTCATCCTTGAGCTCTTCTGCAGGCCGGAGGCCCAACTTGTCAATCCTTCCAAAAAGTTTCACTCGAACCGACACGGAGTCCTCATAATCTGACTGCGGGAAATGAATGTGGAAAATTTGACCGATATGACACGGGCCCTCCTGAGCCTTGATCATAATAGTGTCGTGAACATGATACTTGGCGCCGTGCCATGCGACACCATGGTGGATCTTCTGAGGGACAAGTTCTTCCTCTCTCTCCGCTACTATCATACACACAGGGCAATGGTCTGGTGCGAGCCCACTATCAGGGCTGCGCTGCAGTCTTTCTCGCGGTATTTGAGTGAACGAACCATCAGAGCAGTCGTAGATGAACCTGCGAGAGAGATATCAGTGGAAATTCTCAAGAATTAAGGAAGAGGCAGGACTTGTAGAAGAATTCGTGGTGCCCAACGATAGGCATTTCTTTCGAGGGTTCGATATACCGAGCTGTAACACTTCCGACAATAAGGTCGAGTTCGATAGTACTGCATATATCGGTCAGGAACAATTCTTGAGGGTGTCCAAGTTGCTCCATAGCGGTCTTCGTACTGTGCTCAAACCATTCGACATGGACGTTGTCATACTCTTCATTGATGTAGACAATCTTTCCAAACCTGAAGAAAGTCGGGTTGGTGACACCAGCGCGTATCAGCACGAAAAGTATTACCAAAAATAATCTGCCAGGGTCGCAGTTTCAGGTATGTCTGCTGGGTCTGGTAGTTCAGGGGCTGCCTTCCCTTCATTCCGCCCAGTAGCAACGACGATTGTATCTCCAATCTGCGAAGACAGTAAGTTAAACACGAGAAGAATTAATGATGACACACCGCATAATCATTGCCATCTATCGTGATGTACTTGAGCCAGCGCGAACGTGGTCGAATGCGTTGTTCCGGACGGTATCGAATGTCCCTCCGTGCAGATACACGCTGCACAAACGTTTTCACCCTCAACAAAAGGTCATCGTGCGGGATGATGGGATCACGAGGCGGGGATGGACCGACAACCACCAGTCGTTCCTTAAAGAATGAAGTTGCTAACTTTGCAATACGGGGCGTGACATGCGTCGCATTCTGATTTGCTGGACGGAGCACAGCGAGATCCCTGTTTCCGCTGCCTTTGATTTCTGCTACGGGCGGAACACGTGGTCGAGGACGGCGAGTAACATATTTCAAGATCGGAGGCGCATTCTCTGTCAAGAGGCGTCGCATAACTCGTGTGGCTGATAGCTGTTGAGCATTTTCTAGGCCCTCGAGCGCATATCTCAGCTCAGGAACCTGAAATTTGCTCTAGTGCAAGAATTGAAGCGATTGAATGAGTCTCACGCTGTCCCAAAGATCTTGTTCGCTAGGTGGGCTACCGAGAATGTCGATGGTTAGGAAATCTTTTAGAAAGTCGCGGTATTGCCATTCCGGTTCCCGGATGGCGGATGACACAATCATCTGAATGATACGATGCGGTTTGAAGAAGGCTCTGAACTCGCGGCGGTATCTCTTCGATGGGACACCTAGAAGATACCTAGCGTGCTCAGTCTCGATGTACATTGGACTGCACTCGATATCCGTGTAAGATTGAGTACATCTGAATCTAAAAAGTAGAACGTCACCCACTCTTCATCTTCAGTGTAGTCGACGGTATAGCCGAGGATGTTTGTGATGCGGATAAACTGGGGTTCGTCGTCAAGGTCGTCTTCCTGGCCCTCGTCCTCGTCATTCTCAGACATGGAAGCCACCATACCTGCCCCCTCAAGCATGCGCTCGTCGTTAGCATGATCCTCGTCGAGATACGAGAGTGAGATCATAACCAAGTCGCGGGTTGGGTCAAAAAACGCGAAATGGCCTAGGATCCGGGTGGGTTTCTGCCCTTCATTTCGCGCATCTGGATCCTCGCCAATAACAGTAAGGTCTTCAGTCTCCAATATCTCGTCAGGTTTTGGCTGATAACATCTCGCTAGGATGGCGTAGTTACAGTAGTAGCCGTAGTAAGTCGATCAGGATTCCGCGAGAAAGAAGCCAACGTACGCGCTCGAGGACGTTCATCTGTCTTTCGACGTTTTTGACGCTACGAGGGGGCGGGAGAGGACAGCTACTGAGTGTCAATACTCTCGTAATCGCAATCCATACTCACTTCTGGATCGTGGTCCACGCCATCGCGCGGACGCCGACGATTGTTCTGCCCATCTAAGCCACTAGCTGATTCGTCTTGCGTGTCTTCAGTAGCTTCCCCTGGAAAGGAAACTTCAAACGCGGTCGGTCTACGACGAGGTGGCATCCCGATCGTTGTTTTGAGTCGTGTATATACACGGTCTAGGGGCCGTTGAAGCGATCCAAAATGGGAATAGATCAAAACTCAGTTTCACCCTAGGACCTTGCAAGCAGACCAATCCTATTTGTGCTCCAAAATACAAGGACTAGATCATGGATTTACAACAGTTCTACGTATGACTATCGTGGAGTGCGAAAAGTTATTCTACTAACATGGGCGTGTATTCCAAGAGATCTGTACGTACAGTTTGCTTCCTTTATTAAAATGGAAAGACAATACAAGTGAATGGGTTCTGAAAGCAATGGTAGAAGTGAATGAGTTGCGCATGCACGAGTATCCAGCAAAGCGAAGGTGCTCAATGAAAATGCACTCCTGTTACGTAGTTATAAAAGAAGAAAAAGGACTTGCGGATAAGAAGGATCACGCCAAACCAGATATACAAAACCAGCCTGATAAGGACACGAACATGAGATGGGATTAAGTGAAGATTCACTTTGCTGATGTAGTTCCTGCTGGTGCGTCTGGCCCTGCTAATGCACCCTCGGGTATACCGCCCGCCGTTGTAGACGTGTCTCCAACCTGGTGGAAATCTGGAAACGCATCATGAACATCGTGCTGGAGAGACGAGGAAAGTCCAACCTAGAATCTCGCTATACATCATGACCTTCCACGTGTCAACTGGGAGATCAGCATCGTTGAAGCTCCAGTCGAACTTCTCAGCGGCGACAGGCTCGTCCGTCGGATCATGATACGGCGCCACATATTCGTGTGCAAGTGACTCCGCAGCATCTATCCGTTTCCGAGGGTCAAAAACAAGCATCTTTTCCAGAAGGTCCAAGGCTTTCGTAAGAGCATCAGTACAATTGATGCCACAGAAATCCCAAGATGGCGCCTTACCGTCCGTATCGGTCGTCCGGAGCTTCTGGCTGAAAGGCACGCGCTCGCGCTTTGGCAAACTTTGCACAAACCGAAGGGTCTACAGCAATCGATAGACGTGAGAATGGGGATAAATCGCTGATATGGGGGAAATCCCACCCACGTTTTCGCTTGCAATAGTTTCAATGACATCATCTGGGGGGGTTCCCAGTAGTTCAGTGATTATGGAAAACTGGTTGACATCTATAAACGGAAGCACTGCATCAGAACCGGGCGAGTAGCGCACAGGTACGGTGGCAGTACTTACGGTCTTTCCCGGGGAAGAGCGGTTTGCCTTCGAGCATCTCTGCGAATATGCAACCTGTGCTCCAAATGTCGACCGCAACATCGTACTTTTGCCAGGTCAACATAATCTCAGGCGCACGGTAATATCGCGTCGAAACATAGCCTGTCATTTGAGGGTCCTGAATCCGGGCTAGTCCGAAGTCGCAGATCTTTTTGAGAACGAATGACATCATGTTATATTATGCTCTCATGGAAATGACGAACCTTCAGGTCACAGTTCTCATTGACAAGGATATTACTGGGTTTCTGCAGATCTTGAATTGGAAAATGACCACAGAGGGAGGAAGAACAAGAGACTCACGAGATCGCGGTGCACGACACCCGCGGAATGGACATATTTTAGTCCACGCTGGGTGAGATAAGACGGAGGAACGGGATGTATTACAACGTCATTACTCACTAGAATTTGATATAAGAAGTACTGGACAAACTGCTTCTCCAGGGGGCGAGACGTCAGTAGTCTATGAAGGTCCGTGCCAAGTAATTCGGTAACAAAGTATCTGTGGTGTTCAAGTTTAATGATCTGGAGTGTGGAGTAGGAGTAGGGACCTACAAGTCCTCCAATGGAGAGATAAAGACATCGCTAAGGCTGATAATCTACACGAGATGAGATGAGTGAGTAGAGAATGGGGCAAGATACATCTGAGACGTACGTTCTCGTGTTGTATGTGTTTGAGGAGTTTGAGCTCACGATAGGTTCGCTTGCTCAATACTGGAGTACTGAACGGTTTCATAATCTTCTTTATGGCAACAGAAGAGCCAGTGAGTTGATCCTTTGAAGAGCTTGGGATACATGAGCTCCGCATGTGTGGTCTTAGGGTTAGAGCATACCAGACAAGACCAAATGCCCCTACAGACATGTCAGTTGATCTGGACATCGGGTAGATCGAATAGACTGACCCATCCCAACAGGCTGCAGATCGACATAGCGAGTAGTCACCTATAAAATCAGAACATCATGGTCAAATCATGTTCAAGGACATACGGAGACGACAGACCTCAAATGAGGTGCCGAATATACTGAGCTTGACGAAAGACATGGGGGGTAGGGATGACCAGGTGCAATTTAAGGGAACAAGAAGAGGGGAATTCGGTAGTCAGAAGGAAGACCGGTACTGTGCGTATGTTGAACGATGATGAAGGAAGGGAAAGATGCAAGTAGAGTAAGATGATAGCGGCCACTACTTTGAAATCTAAGATTGGATTTGAAACGAAATCCTGAATTGAACTCCACTGCCAGGGGTCCCATCGCTCATCCTCTGCTCAACGTTCTCCGATCGACCTCCTCGTCTTCCAATCTTAGGGCAAGAGAGAAGGGATTTGTAATGATGGAAAATACAGATGCGGTGTCAGTGACTGGGGGCTTCTACCGATATTATTGCTCGAGGCAGCGATCTGTTGCAAGTTAACCACATGGATGCAGAACACGAGGTCCAATTATCATTAGTAGAGTTTCTGCCTTCAAAGTTCAGTAGTTGTCGCCAGAAATAAATCTCACAACCGACATGCTCGCGTAGAAACGGCGTCCGCGAGCTCGCCTGTTCGGTTCTCAGGCCACCCAGCCACTGTCTAACACCTCCCACCATGTCCTTCATTCGAGCAGCAACCCTCGCCCGCTCTGTGGTAAGCACTCTCAAATGCTGTCACGCTCAATTTTAATCTCCTGTAGGCAACGAACAGCTGCAGACGCTATTCCACCGAAGCTGCTGCGAAGAAATCCTCCAATCTCGGACTTTACCTGGGCGGCGCTGGTCTCATCGGCCTCGGCACGTATGTCTACATGGGCTTTGGCAAGCAGGAGGTAAAAACTGTTAAAAAGGACCTGAAGACCCCATTCGATTCGTCAAAGTTCATCGACCTCAAGCTTAAGAGGGTAGAGCCTTACAACCACAACACCGCAAAGTGAGATCATAAGCCGTGTTCTGCAAACCGGGACTCATCTTTGTCTCTCAGGTTTGTGCTTGAGCTCGGCAACGGCGAGGCGTCGCTTCTTCCAGTTACTTCTTGTGTTTACGTCCAGACTCCGGACTTCAAGGATGCCAAGGGCGAACCTATGGCCCGCCCGTATACCCCCATTTCAGCGTCTGACTTGGAAGGCGAACTCGTTTTTATCATCAAAAAATACGACACTGGCAACGTTTCCAAACACATTCACTCTCTCAAGATTGGGGACACTCTGAAAATCAGAGGTCCCCTGGCAAAATGGCCCTGGAAAAGTGATTATGATTTTCGACGTGCCGCAATGCTTGGATCCTGATCCTTTTTCAGTGGACGAGTTCGAGGAAGTCGGCCTCATTGGTGGTGGAAGTGGAATGTAAGGATGTCTGCCTTATAGTTGATGTCACTCTGAGCTCAAGGCGCCATCACAGTGCTCCACTTTACCAGGTCCTGCAGCATGCACTCGCGGACAACACGAACAAGACAAAGTTCAAGCTTATGTATGCCAATGTCACCGAGCAAGATATCCTCCTTCGTGAGGAGTTCGACGCCATGAAGAAGAAATACCCCGATACCTTTGATGTTGTATATGTCCTTGACAAAGCCGATGCTAACTGGAAGGGTCCCACTGGATTCATTGGCGCTGATCTCATTAAGCAGCACATTGCTCCGCCAACATTGGGCGAGAAAGTGAAGGTCTTCATCTGCGGTATGAACGCCACAACATTTGAAATGCATCAGCAACTAAATTCCCCATAGGTCCGCCTGGACAGGTTGCCTCGATTGCAGGCGCGAAGTCTGGTAGGGATCAAGGTGAACTGAACGGTGTCCTAAAGGAACTGGGTTACACACAGGATCAGGTAAGCGACTGCGGTACCCAGAAAACTATCAAGCTTTTGACATGATTCTTTTTTGTAGGTCTACAAGTTCTGATTAGTAGATGTCGAGATAGAGATATCACAACAGTACCTTGTGACTGGGGAGATATACCCATGCTTGCGATTAGATGATATTAGATGGGAAGGGCTAGCTAGCATTACATAAGCTCTTTCATACGCGTAACCTGACCTGCTAGGCCACTTTGATTTCATCTCCCGTCTTCAAGATCGCGACAACTGGGTGTCTGAATTTTCTGTATGGTTCAGATCTAAGCGACTAGTTCGAGTCCTAATTAGCCCGGACAACGAAAAAGTCATCTCATATTGTGTTATTATTCGTGTTGCACGTCCACGGTCCACGGATCATAGTATTCGCGTAGCAGCATGGACAACGACAGCGACAATAACAGCATCAAGTCCGTGCGCAGCCAACGAACTCCCCCACTCACAGGCGTATCCAAAGCTCCGGGGACTGTACCGCCAGACAGTTTCTACGCGTCTGCCTCGGGCACAGGGCTTAAGCCACCGCCATTACCTCTGCGCCCGAAGACCAATCTGGGCTCTGCGCACACTAAGGTCAGCATCGACCCCCCGCCCACATATGACACTGTATATCGCGAGCCCCAGCTTGTCTCAGAGGACACCATCGGTGATGATCAGGTCCCTGCGCTCATCCCAGCAGAGGATAATCGCAACTGGACGGAAGTGCAGCCAAAGTGGACAAACGATAACGACTGGGACAAGAATGATGTATGGAGTGGACCGATGCCCTGGGATAGCACATGGGCGGGTGGCACGACGCAGAATGTCGTGAATATTGGCCCTCGGGATCAGGAAGAGGAAACGAACTGGTGGGATGCAGAGATGCGGGATGCGAAAGGCCGTCCAGGGGCAGGGATGCTGCCGCCTCTTGTTGCTGAAATGTTACATAACCCTGAACATTCATTGTTCTCGGTGAGTGTCACCACGCCGGACATTAGGGCACCGACAACTGGCGATGCACCGCCGCCTTTCATTCCTCCGAGCCATGACGAAGTCCTTCGCGCTGTTCCTCACGCCAATACGTATTACTGCAGACGACACCATGGCTGGGTGTTCCTCCTGTGGAAATCATCCAATATCCTTCCTCCCTTCGCAAAATCATTTGACCCCACGCAACATTCACCTCTCCCTGACCAAGAACGTCGTAAACACACCACCTCTTGCGGCGATGACCCCTTTGACAAGTCCAAGAAAACCCATCACTTCCATCTGTACTCAAAGGCTGTCGATTCTAGCCAGCTCAATCCGGCATTCCACCGTGCTCCCTGGGAAATAACTGCGCAGAGGAAACAAAAGCGCCGGAAGATCACTTCTCTCAATCTCGACGACTTCTCGCGCAAGGACTTGGATGACATGATGAACGAGGACCCACCCGAGGAGCATATCGAGGGCGAACTTTTTGATCTTTATGTTTGCTGCCAGTGCTCCGTTTATTGCCTCGCTTCAGACGTCATGCCTGGCGTTATTGCTGTTAAATATGTGGAGAATTTCACAAAGTATAAATTTGAACACCCGGCTATAGGGAGGCAGCCCGAAGAGTCTGTTGTCGGTGGATGGGAGACATTGAATACGTACGCCTATCAATTCCCTCGGTGATGGCATCTCATCTCTCTTTCACAGAATCATCGAAAATAAGTTATGGAGAGGCGAGAACCGCCAGCTTCCCATTTCCAGGAAGGCGTTCCAGAACAAGATCGGCTGGTCCCCGACTGTGTGAGAAGCTATTGATCTCTCTCTGTTGTTCATTGAAACTCATGGATTATTCACTCGCAGTCGCGTCATCTTCGAGCAGCTTGGGTTCACGGTTCTCACAATAGACGGACCTACGCAGGAGGAATTTCTGATAACCCCAAATACTGAACTCGGCAGTCCGGAAGGTCAGGAGGCACGTCTAAAGCTCCTGCGTGCTTGGGTCGAGATCAATGCATATCTCGTCGACTACCAACGCCGCTTTAGTAAGAGATAGTGTCTGTTCCCTGCACCACTTACTCACGAAGCGCAGCGACCGCGCTCAAGAGCTACGTACCGCAGTCTTCGTACGTCAAAATCGACAGTGCGCGCGAGATGTACCAGCAGGCGATCGGTGCACACCCTGATCAGAGTAAGGATACGTTCGTTATGCCGTAAGATAGGCCTGAGTTGTTTGTACAGTTCCGAGATCGTCTTCGTCATATCCAGTAGGCTCATTGTCGGAGCATGCGCCTCTGCAGCAGACGTGGAAGATACTAGGTGTAACCCCTACAACATGCTCCCCGGGTAAGCAGTTATTCAGTAAGTCTGCACGGTCTCCTTAACGGCGCGTAGATATCCTCATTTTCGCCTATATGGCACAATGCCGGTGTGATCCTGCTAACACAATCGCTTACTTCACCCACTTCTACGCTGTCGTCGCGGCTATCCAGTCCCTTGATGGCGTCCCGCCTCAAGAGCTGCAGACGGTCGTTTTCGAAGAGCGCTCTCGTGGGCGGTTCACGGAGGAGGATCTGCAGAGTGCAGCTTCGGTCCTTGGATTCGGCAAGGACGGCGCGCTTCGTTTGGAGCTTGAAGATGACATCGAAGACAATTTCCTTGCGGAGGCATGGCGGACAGCTATCAAAAGCGCGTGGCGTGATCCCACAAACTGCACACAACTCCAACGCGATGCGAACGAGGCGTTCAGGATAATTGCACAGTCGAGGGGCAGCAAGGGCCTCATGAAGCTGTGGTCGGAGTCGTCGAAGAACCAAATGGACCCCACGCGCGCATACTCTGTATTTGAGGTTTCTGCGGATCTGGATGACGAGCTTATATTGACGGTATTTATGTTGCGAGTATGCGTATCTCCTTAACTTCATTTGCGCTCCTGACGAACGTCTACAGGTTGAGGAGCAGCCGCATCAATCTGACAAGTGGCGTGAAGCTCTGAGAACAATCGCGGAAGTAAGGGACAGTAGCCGACTGCGCCATTTCCTTGAAGAAGGCAAAGATCGTAAGCATCCAGATTCACTCTCGAGACGGTATTGAAATCGAGGCGCACTACTAGCTGGAGACATCGTAGCTCCAACGCGTGCCGATCTTCCAAGAGGCCTCAATCAACTCGGAAATACCTGCTATCTGAATTCACTGCTGCAGTATTTCTACACGATCAAGGAGCTTCGAGAAGCGGTCGCTAGCATGGCCAACATTGACATGAAGGCCCTCGAAGACGAGAAATACTCGGAGGATGACCTAAAACGGCATCGTGTTGGTGGACGGCTGATCACGCGGCGCGAGATCTTGCGATCCAAAAAATGTATGTCTGTCATCCAATTCCACATGCAAAGCTAAAGTCATTGTGAATTCTAGTTGTTAGTCAGTTGGCAGATCTATTTTGGCAGCTCCAGTATTGTGAGAACCAGGCTGTGACGCCGACCATCGATCTTGCGAAGCTAGCACTGGTGACTTCAAGAGATGAAGAAGAGGAAGAAGCCGACAGAGGCGGCACTGACTCCTCGAATGATACGGATGCGACGCTTGTTGAGGATGGACCTGTGCGATCATCGCATGACTCGAATAGTTCCGTTCTTGGGAAGCGTCCACGCGACGAGCAACGTGTGGACATGGACGTCGATGCACCCACGTCTCCCATTACAGAGGATAAGAATGGGTATGTCGTGGTGTCCAAACCATGTCCATCTCGCGGATCCAAGTCCCCTCGCCTGAATGGTGAAAGCTCGTCGAGTACGACGCCGCTGCCATCCAAACTCCCAGATGCAGAAATGCAGAACCATGAGAACTCGCAAGTCGAGGAACAGAAGAAACCCCCTCCACTACCTACACGCAAGCCTACCCAGTCAGATTCAGTTATGATGTTTGGTAAGGCACAACTTACTGAGAGCGAGTCCGCGTCTAAATGTTTATTTAGGAAAGCAGCATGACGTTTCCGAGTGCATGGACAATTGCATGTTCCAGATTGAAATCGCTCTTCTGAAGTTCGACGTGCTGGATGACACAGACGATCAGAATAGTGTTGTGAAGAGGTAAGTGCTTCAAATGTCATCGCGCGCATTCATGAACTGTGGTTGCTAGGCTCTTCTACGGTAAACTACGGCAAAGACTTACACGAGTCCCCGACCAGCGGCGCCTGGGATCTTTGACACACGAAAAGGAAGACATCTTCTCACATCTTCCTGTGAATGTGGCCGATAGCGGGATTGATATCTACGATGGCTTAAGTGGTTACTTTGACGATGTCGTTGATTATGAAGGCGAGAAAGCAAGAATGGAGGTGACGCTGGTCGATCTACCGCCATTATTGCAGATTCAGCTCCAGGTAAGGACCTGCTACTCGGGTAGCTCTGTGACATATCTGAATCTGCCACCAGCGGGTGCAATTCAATAGAGAGACCCTCCAACCATACAAATCGCAATCCTATGTCAAGTTTGGCGAGACGATATATATGGACCGGTTTCTTGATTCCGCAGACCCTGGGAAAAGGGCTAGGTCGAAGGAGATACAAGCGAATTTAAACACGCGACGGGAACGTCTGCGCTTGCTAACACAGGACAAGGTGAGGACTCTGTACAAGCTCTTGTCATTTAACTTAAAAGAGTACCTCAGCACGCACCTTTCCCTACCTCGCTCAAGAACACTGTTGAATTTTTGTCCAAGCAAGAAACACTTATTGTCTCAGAAGTTGATGAGGAACTTGTCGCGAACCTCAACTCCGAACCGGAGATCATCGAGGCTGAGATTGCCGAACTCAAGGACACGATATCAAAGCTGAAGGAGGAATTGGAGAATGTTTGGAAAGACGATACATCAGTTGCATATGAACTGACTTCGGTCTTCATACATCGTGGCTCATCACCATCATTTGGACACTACTTCTTCTATTCTCGACATTTGCCGGAACAACCTGATAACTGGTTTAAGTACAATGACCATCAGGTAACGGAGGTGTCGAAAAATGAAGTCTTGGCTGACACTACAGGGTCTACTGCCAATCCGTACTTGGTGAGTACACCTAGGTAATGTTGCTGATATGATCGATTAACCCGCCGTCTAGCTTGTTTTCGCAAAGAAGGACCGGGACGTTGTTCACACTGTAAACCGTTTTGACCCGATGAGTTTAGATTGATTCGTGTAATGCTGATATCCTACGATTCCTCCCTATGATACACCATGTTGATTTTCCATCCGATCCGTACAATTTTGACATGACCTTGAAATTGGACTGCATTGCTTATGATTAATGATTCATTCAAATTTGGAGGGCTGTGAGTACTGATACCTTGCGAATATTATAGTCGCAGAGATCAAAGCTTTGGGCACGTTAAGTTCATTGGCAAAGAAGTGCGCAAGCGCCTATATATGTCAAGATATCTGGATGACTAATCCTTCAAAGCCTTTGGGCCCGAGACGAACAACTTGAACATGAGCATCCAACTTGAATGTTTCTAGAATCTCTATTGCCGGACATCTGATGACAGGATTCAGAAAAGAACATATCCGCAGATATCTGCATGATCATCAAATCACGCCAATACTCGTTCTCCTTTTGGTACAGTACTTTTTGAAGTTTGTATGACATTTTGACATGCACCCTGCGTGCCCGCATGGGTCACGCCTCATTAGTCTCCCTTAGGCTGACCAAGGAAGGTGGTCGTTCCTTCTGTATGCGCCTCATTATGATTCAGAAGCTTGGAGTGCAAGTGCCCGCGGAGGGCTAGCGGCAGACCAACGATGAATAAGACAGCCGTTCCTTCTTAGCGGGCACCAATTTACTCGAGCGCAAAAGATCGGTAGCGCCGCCCACTCTCACCGCACAGTGCACGTGCCACAGGGACTCCGTGCGGCTAAGGCTCTGTGGTAAGTTAGGTCCATATGGATCAGTTAGCCTGAACGTGTTGACATACATAATTGAGCATGTGCCCTCAGAGACTGACTGAACCCTTTTTCTAGTAGCCCACGTGAAGTTGCATGTCGATTATATATACATTACTCGGGTGGCCATTGCCAAGGCCTCACGGTTGCTTGGGATACTTAAGCTCATCTAGGGTACGGGGATATGTCCCATCCCTCGCCCTCTTGAGCCTCTGTTGTCCATGTCATCATCCGTCCCCTTTGAAGAGACTGTGAACGTCTACGAAAGTGCCTTTCAACCTGTCAAAATCACCGCTGTCCAAAATCCGCTTTGCAAGAATGGGCATGAAGACCAATCAGACGCGTCTGATTTCCCCGATGGTGGTCTTACAGCTTGGGGCACAGCTCTAGGGGCGTAAGTATTTTAGTCATATATTGCTGCATACATCACCAACCACCTTCAAGATTCTTGATCCAATTCTGTGGCTTTGGGTAATATTCGCTCAGCACTGGGGAAAGGCCACTAATCAAATTCCAGATATGCCAGCGCTTACGGCGTCTATCAAGGTAGGATCTCTTGGTTGTCTCACAAAACGGGTGGATATTCACGATATACAGATTTCTACACTCAAACTTACCTGACCAATGCCACTCCGTCTGCAATCGCGTCAGTAAGCTCTGCACGTGTGTCATTTCTAGGGTACCAGTGTTTCTGACCTCTACCACGATATAGCTGGATAGGAAGTGTTAATGGATTCTTGTTATTATCAGTCGGTCTTGTGTCAGGAAGGATGCTTGACCGGGGCTCATTGTGTGTGCAAGTGGTCCGCATGAAAGATGTCCCTGATCATACATTCAGTTATTATTTGATGATAATCGGTTGTCTCCTCCAGTCATTCTTCCTCTTTATGTTGTCCCTAGCGAAGCCAAATGGATACTATCAAGCAGGTCTTGTTTCTATCCCTGCATTGCTTCATTGACAATATTGTTAGATCTTCCTCACTCAAGGTATCGGTTCCGGGGTTGCGACAGGTCTTACGAATGTTCCATCCATCGCTGTAGTATCTCATCACTTCGAGCGACGCAAATCTTTCGTGATGGGACTTGTCGTTGCGGGCGCATCACTTGGTTCAATCTTTCACCCAATCATGCTCAACAACCTTATCAACGGAAGATTTGGCTTTGCAAACGGTGTCCGTGCAAGTGCGGGAATGATCAGTGGTCTGCTTTTCATAGCATGTCTCCTCATGCGAACAAGGCTTCCACCGCAACCAAAGGCCATGAGCTACACTCGTGTTCTCCGAGACTCTTTGACAGATCCTGTTTACGTCTGTACATGTGTATGGTGAGCAGATCAATACTTATTGATCTGAACATCCAAATAACTTTCACTGCCTAGGATGGCTACTTTTGAAGTCGGGTGGACCTTTGAAACATTTTATCTCCAATTAGACTCCACCATGCACGGTCTAAGCAACGGATTTTCGTTTTATTCAGTATGTGTCCAGAGATTGATTTATAGGGAGTTGCTTACCAGCTTTAACAGCTCGCAATCCTTCACTTTGGTTCTTTCATTGGAAGACTTACTGCGGGTGTTGTGTCTGCGTACGCAGGAATCCCAAATACGGTCGTTGGCGCCTCGTTAATATCCTCCACTATAATATTTGCAATGATTGGCTTGCGCTCAGTGACTAGTGTGGCATTGATAGGTATCGGCTATGGTTATTTTGGTGGAGTTTGTGCGTGTAGGCTTTAATGCCCCTCCGATGCTTACCAAGTGTCAACCCCAGGCGTAGCAATGATGGCCCCATTGATATCACATCTGACTCCCGAAATTTCAGACCTTGGGTAATCACTTGATGTATACTTTGAATTTAATCTGACGGTCTCCTCAAGTGTTCGGATTGGAATTTCGTTTGTAATGTCTAGTAAGTCCCGGAATGTGGGTTTGAACCCATTGACGTCCTGACATATTCATAGGCATCGGATTTCTCGTGGGCATGTGCACTATTTGCTTTTTCGACCGTCACTCAAGGTCAGTTTAGGTGCGCCGATTTGCGGGGCTTTCCTGTCCTGGAACTATGTTTGGTGGAAGCCTGTTGTCTTTGCTGGGGTGATTAAATCTTGTCGAGCGGGTCGTTTATTTTTGTTAAGCTGACACTGTCTCCAGAGCATCACGATTTGCGGGAGCATCATGTTCACATCCATGCAATTCTTCTTGAAGATTCGTCAAAAGACTGCCAGAGTCTGCTCCAAGGAAGCTACTATCTAGTCGTCGAAATCCAATAATTATGTGTCCCTCTCATTGTCGTGTACCGGCGTTCATGTAGATGATACATATTACATATCTCTACATATCGGGTAACTCGTCATGTTTGATTCATTTGGTGCTTGCGGACTCGGATAGTATGTACACACCGAAGTCAAGCACTGTCTGTCTATACTACACATAATACCAATTGACATGCATATCGCGTGCTAGCATTGTTGATCACAACGCTTCAATAATTGTCCGTACATTTACCTGACACTGATGATACCTTTCCCGATTACATTCCAATTAACTTGATTGTCAAACTCAGACGCTAGCCACCGACTGCCAGTGCTCGCTAAGTTGCCATGCTTCAAGACTAATATTAATGACTAGTCTTTCACTTGGCTCGTCAATAGACGCACATCTGGATTTATTGGCATGAATGCACGGACGATGGTTGTCAGGTATGAAAGCTCGGTTGTGATGTCATCGTGAACGACTGCGACATAGATCATCATAAATGGACAACATTATGATCAATAAAACGGTATTACCACTCACTCCAGAGACTACCTCCCTAGAGCAGGCCCACTAGGATTACTCTCACTTGATATCACTGCCACTCGTTCTACTTCTACTGTGATCGTCTTCTCATTCTCCGGGATTCTCTCCTCATCATGCGGCTCGAGGGATGTCAAGAGATTATCTAAAGTGCCCAATAGCTCGTCCAATCTCCCTTCAACACCCCTGGCTACGCCGTCAGCACTCTCCAGACGTGCCAAGATTTCCATCAGGTCATCTGTTTCATTACTGTCGTCCAATGAGCCGTTTGATATTATAGTGCTCAAATGAGCAATGTCTGTTTCAAGACTGTCGTCTTGTTTGTTTGAAGGACCGTTGTGTCCATTGTCGGCAGTGTTGTTGTTGGACATGATGATGGATTGATCTCAAGTGTTTTCTGATGACTGTATGCCAGAATAAGGCCAAGGAACGGCCCGGCATCTCGGCACCGACTCTTGTCACTACTAACCTCGATGAGCTCGCAAGCACAGACCGTTCAGTCACTGCTCAAATCTTTCCCGCAGCGGCCGTTCGACCAGAAAATCTTGCGTGAACTAGTGGGGGAAGAGGTCCAGAAGTTCCAAGGCAAGTCCTCTCCAGAGAACCTCAAAAGTCAATGGGAGTTTCTCCTCAAGAACGAGGTGTTCACCCTAGCGGTACGTGCTCGCGTTCTTCGCTCGGAACATTCGTGGACAATGCTTGCGGCAGGCAACTGAGGGCAGTGCATTGAAATGCAATAGCATCTCGTACTATGATGGTCTTCGCGACAGACTCGACCTGGTGTTGACGTTCACCGAACACGGTTCGTGCTCTCTGACTATACTCTGTGGACAACGTGCTCACTTTATTTCACACAACAGACGCATGCGAGGCAACGTTTCCTTTTACTGTCCTTCAAGACCTTCTCGAAACACAGACCATCACATCTTGCTCGCAAATATTCTCTTGGATCGAATCAAGTGCTGCTCGACTGACCAAGGATATGATTCCGCAGAAGGGCAAGGCCCTCATATTGCTGCGCACACTTAATGATCTCCTACGCCGGCTTTCAAAAATGGGCCCCACGACGATATTTTGCGGTCGTATATTAACCTTTTTGAGTGGCGTTTTCCCGCTGGGAGAAAGAAGTGGCGTCAATTTGCGAGGAGAGTACGGGCCCATGTGGGAAGGAGTCAAGGACGTAGAGAAAAGGGATGAGGATGTTGCGATGGAGGCTGCTAAGGGTCCTGAGAATGGTGAAAAAATGGAGGTGGATGGAGGAAAGAAGGATTCTGTAGACACTAAAGAAAAGGATGGTATGTAAGAGTCCTTTCGTTGTGTTTTGCAGCTCATGTTGTTCTCAGGTTTCTACACCACATTCTGGTCCCTCCAGCTGCCCTTCTCCCGACCTCCACTGTTTGCCTTCCCCAACACATTGGGAGAATTCAAGGATGCTGTGGACAAGGTTCTACCCGTTATCAAGGAGGCAACCACGAAGGAGCGCGCCATGATGGGCAATAGAGGCGCCAGTGGTGCAAGCGGCAGCCTAAAACGTAAACGAGAGCCAGAGTTGGGCGAAGCAAGCAATAATAGCGAATACTTCTTCGCAAAGTTCTTGACCAGTCCTGAACTTCTTAACCTAGAGGTATATATGCGCCCTTTTTAACATGTGAGTCACTGAGTTTCGTAGATTGCAGACACCCATTTTCGTCGACAAATGCTTTTCCAACTCCTTATCCTCCTTCACCATCTCTTGTCGTTCACACGAGCTTCAAAAGCTATGTGGTGTACACCCAGGAACAGATCTCTCCAGATGGACTTTACACTTGAACCTGCGGATGCTCAGTGGGTCAGTGACACAATCGTAAAGGCTTCTGCAGAGCTGCGCTCCACAGCTCCCAACGGCCCTACGTTTGCCGATACTGTGAATGTCATTCTCGACCGAGAAAAGAACTGGGTGAAGTGGAAGAATGACCTTTGTGCACCTTTTGATCGGGAACCGTGGTCAGCTGAGGTTGATGGCAAAAAAGTAGGGATGGAGGAGGCGACGAGGGAAGCTCGATCGAGGAGAAGAGAGGATCCTGAGCCGTGGCAGTGGAATCTCGGGTCTGAGTCGCTGACGGAGATATGGGAGATGGGGTACAGGGATCTGTCTGACTTGCAGAATCCATTCCAGTTGAGGTTTTCCTATCTTTATCTAATGCACCGGTACTGACAATCTGCCTAGACCGGGTGACGTTAAAGATTTCGTGAAGAAGGTCAAGCAAGAAGACGCTCGTATTGAAATGCGCAGAAAGCAGCTGGTGAAGAATGCCGAACGCTTGGCCCAAGCGCGAGCCAAAGCAGCTGCTGCCATTGCTGAGTCTACTGGTCCAAGCACTGCAACGCAAGAGACGCCAGCTCCCGCACCGACCCCGATACCTGCGGCTGAAACGAAAGTGGAACCACCAGCAACTTCGCTCCCTGCTTTGTTAGCAGTGTCAGGTATCCCCAGCTCGCCTTTGCATCCATCCCTTCCACCAAAACCTGGTTCATCTCCTATAAAACCGTTGACAGAGGCAGGTGCAACGAGTCCTGCTCATCCTCCATCTACTGTTACTCCTGCCCCACCATCTTCAATGATAGCAGCACCTATGCCAACTCCAGCTGCTGCCTCTGCCTCTGCCTCAGAAACCATCTCTGCCGCTGTTCCATCACCCGCTCCTCCTCTCACTGACGACCAGATAACTCGATTTGAAGAGGTGCAGATCGCAGTCATTTTTTTCCCACAATGCCGCTGACATATTTGAGTAGAACAAACAACGTTGGTCATGGCTTGCATTGCGCACAGCACGAGATCAATATCTGCAACATTTTGGCAAGATTGGTACTGGAGACGTTGTCTTGCTTGCCAATGAGATTGAAGCGGAGAAGGAACGGGAGAAGAATCAAAAGACACAAAAAGCCGAGGAGATGATACCCACTCTGTCCGCGCAAGGAAACGAGGACCGCAAAGCCGGGAAGGCAGGTGATACCTCGGGGACTGCAGGGGCTCAGCTAGAAGTGGAAGGAGATGTGAAGATGGAAGATCGATAGTGCACGGAATACGATCCGGACTACAAACTGGGATGTGTATATATACAAAGTCAATTACTGCATGCACCTACTAGTTTTTTATATCGTACTTTAGCCATGAACTGTCTCTGGGGAAGACTGTTTGGACTGCTCTCACTACTTTGCACAGCCGAGCCGCCATTATTCGGATGAATTATTTATGTTGTAGCATTCCGTAAGCTCAGTTTTCAGTTCATCTACTTCGACGATGTCTACATCCACCGGTTTGCGAGTGCGTACTCATAACGGCCGTGCTGTTCCTTTCGGATACTCATATTTCGTCTTTAAAGCGTGTTCTAGTCACTGGTGGAGCTGGGTACATCGGTAATTCCGGAGGGCACACCGTCCCGCTCGCGTTTTGATCGAACTTTTAATCAGGTTCACATGTCGTCTATGCTCTGCAGCAGACCAGAAGATACAAAGTCGTCTCTGTCGACAACTATCACAACTCCTTTCCCGCGTCCCTCACTCGCGTTGCTCAACTTGCTCGAGATGCACTCCCCGAAAACCCGTCGGAGGCAGACAAGGAGAGTGCAGAAATTGATGCATTGCAGTGCGACTTGACTTGCCCGGAGCAAATCAGGGAAGTTTTTGAACGCTATGGCAAAGGTGGAATCTGGGGCGTCGTCCATATTGCCGTTAGTGTGTTCCATTCATGCGTGTCGAACTCTACCGAATAACAATTTTCCAGGCATACAAAGCGGTCGGCGAGTCTGTTGAGATACCCTTGACATACTACACAAACAATGTCGCTGCTACGGTGTCGCTGCTGCAGATCATGTCTGACTTTGACTGCACTCGTATTGTCTATTCATCTTCTGCTACCGTCTACGGAACACCCCCTGTGATCCCAATTCCCGAAACGACACGTCTCAAAGCGGACAGCCCTTACGGCAAGACCAAGGTCATGTCTGAGATGATCATCGATGATTTGTGTCATGGTAAGTGTTCCTTGTTGTACCTGGGTTCTCATCAAGAACCCCTTCAGCCGAACCGGACCGATGGCGTGCCATCTCACTTCGTTACTTCAAGTGAGCATCTTTTCTGCCCTGAGATCTTCACTGACGCTGACCTGTTTACAGTCCCGCCGGCGCGCATCCCTCGGGGCTGATTGGAGAGGACCCTCGTGGTCGCCCAGGGAATTTGTTGCCTTTGCTAGCACATATGGCCATTGGCCGAGTGGACGATGCGACTCTAAAAGTGTTCGGAAACGACTACCCCACTCCGTGGGTTTATTTAATGCCTGCGGTTGATGTTTGAGGCTGATGTAGGTTTGCAGGGATGGTACTTGCGTCCGAGACTACCTTCACGTACTTGATTTGGCCTCCGGACACTTGCTCGCTCTTGATGCCCTTGAGCCTGAATCTAGTGTCTTCGATAACTGCCCAGATGATGCACGCTACAAGGCATACAACCTAGGAAAAGGGAAGGGAATGAGTGTTCTCCAGATCGTTGAGGCAATGCGCAAGGCCACAGGATTCGATTTCAAGTATGAGATTATTGGAAGACGGTAAGTTCATTATTTACGTACCCCAGTCATATTTTGTTTACCAGTTCTCAACCTAGCCGTGGCGACGTTCCCGATCTTACTGCTAATCCCACATTGGCCGAAATGGAGCTAGGCTTCAAGGCACCCCAGACCCTCGAGGTTATGTGCCGAGATTTATGGAACTGGCAGACGAAAAACCCTCAAGGATATACCCAACAATAATTTAGTGACGAGTCTATCTACGGACTTCTAATAGTGGACATATAGATGAAAGAGCTTACTATAAGATACCTGCCTCTAGCTTCCTTGGCAATGATGATGGATGAACCCGTACCACTAGTATATGCTATCTCCTGCTGTGCACGGGATATTAAAGTACTGAATATCATTCAGCACGGACAACCTGGTTCGTTCCATCACCATCCTCTCTCTACGTTTCAGTGCTTCATCTACGTCCATAACACCATCTACTTCGTTGAGAACTTTGTCAATAAGTTCCACAGGAAAGATTCCACGGGTCCTCGTTTCGAGACTCGATCTCATCCAGGCCTTCTGTTGGGGAGGGACTGCCTGCGTGGATACCAATGGAGCGATGCTGGGATCAACCAAGTACAGCCCAATGATACGTTGGTGGCCCTCCTTTAATGGATCAGTCAACGAAAATGGTGTGAGGTGGTATTGATAAATATTCGGAAACGCGATGCATAGCCCCTGGCGAAGTGGGACAGAGCCAATGTACTGGTGGCATGGATCTCCTGTCTGCAACCCCCAAGTCTTGATCGTCATGTCCTGGTGGCCTCTGCTGGGAAATACAGGCGGCGTCTTGACTGCCATGCGAAATTCAATCGAGCTACCTGTGATATTATCCTGAAAACGGTTTAACATTTACAATAACCAAGTCAAGAAATGCCATACACATGACGAGTTATAAAGGACACAAGCGACGATGCTTTCATTTTTCATGCCCTCTACACGCCATTGAGAACCCTGAAAGGAAGGACCGCCCGGTTTCTACATGAATTTGATTTTAGAGAAATAGTCGTCTTACTAGAAGAAAATCATACGATGCAAATCTCGTACACGTGAATTATGACCTGGAGTGTCATCCCCTTAAGTCGCACGATATTTGGGCGCTCTTCGAGCCCGCCTGGGTAACCAGTGGTCGGGATATCAGGCTCCATGGACCGGCGTATGATCCACTGGCGTTTCTTACTCTCGAACACAGACCAATCCACGATGTCACCGGAGAAATCTGGAGGCTCTGGCTCGTCCCACTCCGCCACCGACGGACCCTGGATACGTGCTCTGTGTAGATTGTCCGCATGCAAATCCGTGAGGACGTGCTCGAACATGGGAACGCACTTCGAGATCAATTCATCGAAGTGGCGATAGAGCGCGGAGTGACGTGGGTGGATATTATTTATATATGAGAGAGCTCTCGCTGTGCCATCCTGCGAGACAAGGAAATCGCAAGGCAAACATGCGTATTCATGTGAGAGGAAATCCGTGGTCTGATCTATAGTGCTGGGTGCTGGCTCGGGACGAAGAAATCCTTCCCTAGCTGGCTCATAAGCCAGTGTCCCACCGTAGATGAGGGGATACAAGTATGGATCTATGATGTGACGCGTTAGCTCATCTCCCTCACGATGTGCCAGTTTGTCTGGAATTGTTTCCAGAAAGCGAGAGAGCTGACGATTGAGCTTCGTGCGCACTAGGTTGCCAAGAATTGCTTCAGACTCCCAGATACACTCAAAGCAAGAAACCTGGCTGTTTACACGTGGGAATGGCTTGGATTAACGTTCAAATGATGACCTACCAATTGGTCTGTTTGTCGCGGAGGCTTGCATAACCCTGCAATTCCTCCAGAACATATTCGACCTATCAGGAAGCGAGAAAACACGATGACGTCTTCTTACAGAAATTCAACCAAGTTTACTGACCTGCTGAGGAGTCAACCAGACTCTGAAGTCATGACTTGGCGCGCGCACAGCGATAGGCTCAGCGAGAGCTTCGGCGGCCCACTGAGCGCGGGTGTCTGGATATTGAAATTTTTTTTTTCATGGAATGTCCAAGAAGAAATGATGTAAGCGTACATGACAAACAACTGTAACAGAAATAGAGTCCACCAGCCATCTTGACGCCGTATATATCTCGAAAGCTCCGACATAGCCAAGTCTACCACCTGCGTGTTGACTCAGGACTTATCATGTGAATGAGTTAAATCTACTCACCGTTCTGGCGGCATCACCGACTCCTCCCTGAACCCTTGCGCCATTGATAAAAGGGTGGCGAAAAGGCCTGAAATCACCCTTCATCTCTCCGGTCATGCGAGAATTGTAGTAGCAAGAGAATATGCATATCGCTCCCACTGTACCGTCTTGTACTGTTTGCTGTCTAGACTCTCCCACTCAGACTTCCTGTTGTGAAGCGCCTCGGTTAACAATCTTGAAGTAAATCCCAAATCAGTCCGTTATGTAATCGAGATTTGACCTGGATCGGGCACTTACTTGTCGTCACAACGAACAACGAGCACAACGCAAGCTACGTCCTCCTCACACCAGATAAATCTCGCGATGGTAAGTCACAGCGCTGAAACACATTGGTTTTGTCTTACCTTGCTTTCTACCCAGTCGTCTGACTGGGAAATCCGCATGTCCAACTCGAAGGGCATACCATACTACTTCAACGCTACCACCAAGCAATCGAGCTGGGATGCACCCTCAGAGCTCTCGGATGAACAGATCAAGTCCCTTCCCGGTGCACATCACCTGAGTAGTGGTAGCAGCGGAGGTGTTGAGACCATCACTGCCAGTCATCTGTTGGTGAAGCACAAAGACAGTCGGCGGCCATCGAGTTGGAAGGAGGTGTGTATGCATCTGCCTTCCAGAAGGGGACAGGCTTGACGTGATATGCTCCTAGGCAAATATTACGCGCACTAAGGAAGAGGCTATTGAAATTCTCCGAGGATATCAAGCTCAGTTCGGTGACTCCCGCGAAAAGTTCGAAGAGCTAGCAAATCTCCATTCCGATTGCTCGTCGCATTCGCAGAAAGGAAACCTGGGTCCATTTGCGAAGGGCCAGATGCAGAAACCGTTTGAAGAGGCTGCATTTGCTCTGCAGGTCGGAGAGTTCAGCGACATCACTAGCACAGACAGCGGTGTGCACATCATTTTGAGGACAGCATAGTGTTGGGGAGTGGTGAAGATGCGAATGAAGTATTGTTTGTAGGTCTACTGGATTTGTAGCATTGAGCATAATATCGCGTTTGAAGTACCGCGAGTCTGGCTGACTCTGATTTTTGAAGGCTCAGCAAGGTCGATTCTCACAAGCTATAGTCGCCAGCTCACACCAGGCTGGCCTAGCACACTCTAGACTGTGACCTCCCGAAGAACGTCAAGAGACGAATTTAAAGACATGAATTTCAATTTTACAAGACTTTAGAAATTCTCGACCTTTGGTGTCTTGACACGAGTCACGGGATGGAAATTTGCAGCACCTCTTTCCTTATCGTAAAACATCCTTGAACCCTTTACTTCCGTACCGGTAGCATACATCAACTAAATAAATATCCGCCCCGAGGAAACGACTTTTGACGCCTCGAGGAATGGAGCTCGTTCGCTTCCTCCTGGGTCATGGGTCGTCCGTCTTATTGTATTTATATATATAAAGTATGGCTGCAAGTTACTCAGGCTGGAGGTTTACTTGATCAACTCCCACATCAATAATTTTTGCGCTATTTTCTCACGTCTTGCGTTGTTGGTCGACGTGTCTATGCCAGCGAGACAGACGGTAGTTGTCATATCCAAAGTGCGGCTTTCACCATCTTTAGCAGTAGCGCATCTCCTAACATAGTGATTTTACAGAACTTGCACCCATCGTAACGACGACAACGCAGTAAAATGTCCTATAATCAAACGCAACCCACCTTTTCGGCCCAAGGTCTTGCCACGTTGCAGATCTACTGGGTCCCGATCGCTCTTCTCTTTGCGCCCGTTCCATATCTGATTCTATCGCACTGGAACAAATCCAAGACAGCAGGTACGCTTTGTTCCTCGATGCTTTGGTCCCTTTTGGGAAGGCAGTTGTAAATTTTCTCCTTGTGGCGCCTTTGGCGTGTCCAAATGAACTTGGTGGCTCAATTAATTTATCTAACTTGGTGTCGTCATGTATAGGTGGTAGTAGTGCCCCAGATTACTCCAAGTTTGATACTGCAAATATACGCGTAACGAAGATCCTCGTCCACCCCATCAAGGTGGGTGACGTCACTAAATTCCCGCTTTGCAGTGTTCATTTTGTAGAGCTGTAGGGGTATTTCTGTCCCAGAGGCAAGGTATGCACTCGAAGGATTGGAAGTCAGTGCATCGATATATTATTCATAATCATCATTAACTGTGCAGTAGAATGATCGGCGATGGTGTATAGTAAGGGCAGACAATAACGTGGTCGTGACTGCGCGAGATGTGCCTAAGGTACGTCCTATGTCGTCAGTGGCACCTAGACGCTGTAACATCTTTGCACAGATGGTTCTTATAATCCCTCGCATCATTCCGGACTCTCCCTGTCAAAAGGACGGCCGGCTCGAGATATCGTTTCCGGAGGACTCCGTCTGTGAGGCATTCTCCGTACCATTACATCCCACTGAGGAAACATTCCTGAGTTGGCAGAGGTGAGTACAGCTGTGTCATTACGGCCCGACCTCCTTCAATTATATATCTAGCATCGATATTTCGCTATGGTCCAAAGATGACATTGAAGGATACGTATGTCAGACCAACATAGGAAGGTCACCCTCAGAGATACTTTCGCAATATGTGGGGTTTCCGGTTCTCTTGGCTATGAAGGGCCCGCGCCCGCGGATCTGTCCCCCCACACTGCGCTTTCCTAAACTAGATGCACCCTCCTATTTTCAAGACGGGTATCCTTTACTGGTTGTCTCCGAGGAAAGTGTTGCGGCCATGCAGGAGCATATCCGAGGAATGGTAGGCATCCAGGGCGTAGACGAGAAGTGGTCCAATGACACTCTACAGGTGGAAAGGTAAACCTATTTCTATTCGATCCGAATAATGTGCCGGATCTATTTGTTCACCTTGCTTATTCTGTCCCTGAAGGTTCCGTCCAAATATAGTGTTCAAGGGAGCTGGCGTACCCTTCATCGAGGATGTACTCACTGAGTTCACGGTCGATTCTCATCGCGAGAGTGTCGGTGACGCATCACCAATCATTAGACTTGTTTCTAAGTGTACTCGTTGCATGGTGCGAATCCCGACTGGTTTCCCTTTAAATAGGTGCTGACCATTTGGGCTTGTGTCATAAATATGACTTTCACAGCTGCCCAATGTACATCCCGAGACTGGTGTGCGTGATAAGGCGGTGCCAATGAAGGCGCTGATGAAGCATCGGAGAGGCCTAGATCCCGAGCAGCCTACGCTAGCATGTATGGGCTGCAATGGCGTTCCCACTGCAGATGGGGTGGTGAAGGTCGGCGACTGGATCCACGTGCGAAAAATGGGATTTGTATGATTTGAGCTGTTGCAGCCTTGGTCATGCTTTATAATTTTCATCGCTATCTACATATCACATAGACACTGGCTTCAACGCCAAGCAAGGAACTTATTTGGATCACATGGAATGACTGCGGTGGTGATAATTTAATGTCACGCGTTATGATGTACTGTTGGCTGTGTTGGTGAGCGCAGCTCCGCAGAGCTCCGTGCGACTCAAAAGGGGTTGTGAAATCAAAGGGTCTGATGAGCAGGCGTGAGATGATACTACGTGGCCAAGATGGGGACAAGTGTCAAGGCAGGCTCCAAACTGGATGAATCGCGTTGACATTGTGTCATGCCGATACGTTGCCAGAGATGTTAATATTCTGGACAATGCCCAAAGGACGATGGATTCGGAGGCGAATAAAACCCGGCAAGGCACGGGGATGCATGGACATGTCACGAGAACCAGGGGGAGAAGCCAGGGTAACATTTGCTTATTTGGGGATTTCAAGCAAAGCGATTGGTCTCGACTTAATGGCTGACATTATTGTACGCGTTGGATACCGTAGGATATCGTAGACAAGCGTAGACAGTCACAACACCGCTGGCTGCAATCCATCAAAATTCCCTGTTTTGTATTACGGGCCAAGGGGCCCGGCGGTTGAGAAATCCATGTCAACTTCATTACGAACTTTTGCTTAACTTTTAGTTTCCGTAGTCACCCTCCAATTCCAGTTTCCTACCGCCATCATCATCCTTCCTTCAACAGAGCTCGTTGCCCGAGCTCTGAACTATGGCGATAGGGAAATGGAACCTTTTTGGACAACCTGTACAAACCACCACCGACAATCCTGTCCCGCAACCATTGGCAATTCCATCTGCGGACGCAAAGCAGTTTGGTCTGGAGAATGTATGTCTGCTTCCCACTCTCTTCCCCCTACAGATCCTCATAACCATCATTTTTGAAGTTTGGCAACACCTGGTACGTCTGACTTCGTTCCCACACCCCACCCGCTGCTAACGACCCGCAAGTTATGTCAACTCCGTTCTACAAGCCTTGTATTTTTGCAGTCCCTTCCGAGACCTTGTCATTCAGCATGTAGATCCGTATGCCACTATCCAAACAACCCTGTCTTCGCAGTTCACCCCCACCCCCACTGCCACTCCTACTTCCCCAACTGTTGCCGGCCGTCGGAAGCAACCAGAGCGCAAGTCCATACAAGTACAAGACTCTGCACAACCAAACGATGTTGCAAACCCTCCAACCGCCCCGACCCCTTCCCCCCCACGGACGTTGATTTCTGCACTTCGCTCGCTGTATATCCACATCTCCCAGAACCCAGCTGACAAGGGCACCATTGCACCCCGAGCATTCATAGAGAAGCTCAAGGAATTGAACGAGGCTTTTAGAAATACAATGCACCAGGATGCTCATGAATTTTTAAACTACCTTCTGAACAAGATTGTTGAGGAAATAGAAGAAGGAAAGAAGCTCCCGCATGTTTCTGTGGACGATTGTGCGTAAATGATTTAGAGCACCCGTTTCCACTGACACTATTTGCAGCCGCCCATTCAGTTAAATCTTCATCTACCGTGTCACAACCGCTGGTTATGACAGCGAGCACGTCGAGCTCAAGCAATTCGTCGATGGGAACTACATTCATACATCAGATTTTCGAAGGTATACTGACCAGCGAAACTCGGTGCCTGACATGCGAGAACGTATGTTGCCTACTATTCTTGTCACTGAGCTTACTGACCACGTACAGGTATCTTCACGTGACGAATCATTTTTGGACCTCTCCATAGATATCGAACAGAACTCGAGCGTCACAGCATGTCTTCGACAATTCAGTGCAAGCGAAATGCTCTGCCAGAAAAATAAATTTTTCTGCGATGGATGTTGCGACCTTCAGGAAGCGGAAAAGAGGTATACAATATCTGCCTACCCAGATACCATGCTGAGATCACCTCAGGATGAAGATAAAGCGACTTCCCAATGTTCTCGCTCTACATCTCAAGCGCTTCAAGTATCAAGAAGATGTACAAAAGTACATCAAGCTGGCTTATCGCGTTGCGTTTCCTTTTGAGCTCCGCTTATTCAACACTATCGATGACGTTGAGAACCCTGATCGACTGTATGAACTCTTCGCCATAGTAGTTCACATTGGAAGGTACGTCCGTCATCTCTTGTGACGCTCATTATGTGTAATCGCTGCTGACACGCTTATCTTCCCTGTCACCTTTCTGATAAATATAGCGGACCAAACCATGGTCACTATGTCAGTATCATTAAGACGATGGGCTCCTGGCTTGTATTCGACGATGAGACGGTGGACACCATCAAGGAATCCGACATACACAAGTACTTTGGGGAATCCAATGCCGGATCGGCTTATGTGCTATATTACCAAGCTGTGGATCTAGATATTGTCGCCCTTGATCTGCCTCCAACAGTCCCACACGCCGCTGAGGACCATTCACATCAACGACACCCTACAGACTCTCCTGCATCATTATCACAGCCTATACCACTTCCTCCTGGTTTGTCGGTAGAGCCGGCAGATGCAGGCAATGCCAAGACTGCACCTCTGCCTCCACCGCCGCCATTACCCGTGGAGGTTCCCGTCCCGCCTGCTGAGAAGTTGCCGCATACATTTTCCTCCGAGTTTATGCCTCCCTCAGCACATCTGCGTTCTGCAACAGTTGGTCCTGGCTCGTCATCAAAGCCAACTCGTCATGGCATACTCAAACATGTCCCCTCATTGAGAATCGGTGCAGACAAGCGTGACACGGTGGCTACAAAACCCATGTCCATTACCCCCTTCCCCAAGGGCGAGTCTCCGGAGCCAATGTCACCTGCCGCTGCTCTAACAAGTCCAAATGGCAAGGAAAAAGAAATAGAGAGGAAGAGCGGCAACTGGTTCCGAAGAAAGAGTCTAAAGTCAGGGGCCAAGTCACGTCCAAGTTTGGAGGTCGGGGTTGAGAAACCTCCTTTACCCCCTGACATTCTTTTGGATATGTCAGCATCACCGACACGGTTCCACACTACTGGGCCAGCGCCAAAGTACTCCAAGGATGACGGTTCCCGACATCCTCCGCAGTCGGCGGGTCTTGATCGTCCAGTAGCGCCCTTTATGGTTAACCGGCGCCCTGTGTCTGCCTCTAGCATTGCTCGAATATCATCGCAGAGTACGAACACTCGGGAAGGTGGTTCGCCTTCTATCTCTGACACTATGTCATATTCTTCGCAAACCACAAGCACCTCATCTTCGATATCTTCACAGTCCACTCGTCTTTTGCCATCAATACCTGCTTCTCCACAAAACTCGAAGTTAGCGCAATCTCCTCCTTCTGCTTTTCATCGAGGCCACTCTTCTGAACACCCACGACCTCACCGACGTCCCGCGATCTCACCCAGTGACTTTGAGCCCCCGGAATTACCTAAACCTTCAGCTCGGCCGACGACTGCAGGTGCTTCGCTTGGCTCCTCTACGCTGTTTTCTCGGGACCGTAATCTTCCTTCATTGCCAAGTGCTGTGGCGGATGATCCACCCGGTGGGAAGTATGGCAACATACCGATACTGCCTCATCTGGACAAGGGCAAGGTACAAGCACATGCGAAAACTAGAGCGTCCGAGGAAGGCGCGGGATTTTCTGGACGGCCAAAGTCAGCGCATGCGTCTACTACCCTCGGGACGCTACAAACCCGTCCTAGTTCCTCCACCAATGGCAATGTCGAGAAACGGGCGAGTCGGAAGCTGAGCTTTTCCGCCTCATTCCCGTTTGGTCGCAAGGACAAGCACCGCGAGAAGGAGAAAGTGTAGGAATAGGTTTTCAGGCACGCCAACCCACGTTCACCCGCTGCCCATTGCTCCCACTTGTCCAGAGCTTGACGCACACTGGACTTTACACATGATAAAGATGTAACGTATCTTGTTTTAATGTTTTTTTCCTTTCACCTTTCTTGTTGCTGCACCTCAGTCATCCGTTTTAATCACCATCGCATGCATTGTTTTCTTCGCGCAAAGTGACTACCGCACCCATCATACTACCACCATCGCTCGTTTGTCTATACTTACTTGCGGTCGACTGCCTGTATATCAATTTCATTTGTATGTTACAATGACCAGAAACAGACAACAATGAGGTGTACTGAATTATACAATCGGTCGAGCTAAATGTAACTGTCCGGTCCATCATCGTCAGTGTAAACTAAGTATCAGGTATCATATTTCACAGTTCGAGCATGCGCTCATCCTCCAGAGGGAATGGATAACGCTGCCCATTCCTCGCTACCTCATAAATGTCAGTATGGCCGTCATCGAGGCATACAAACGTCAACTAACCTTCCACTGGCGTATGTGCCATATCAAGCACAGACAACGAGGTATCGTTGGGCTTGGAATAAAAAATACGCCCAGTGCCCTCATCCCAGGCGATCGCCGTCACACCATCGCGAAGTTGGCGAAGGATATTTGAAGGTAGAGCAAACTGTCCAACGACATGCTCGCGGTGCTCGGGAACGTTTCGGAGGATATTCTGCAGCATGTCACGCCGCATGGTGCTATATGCATCCACACCTCCTTTCGACAGAAGGTGGCCAGAGAAATTGCGAACAGAAAGCGTGTCCGAGCGATTATCGCGGGGGATAGAGTAGAATAAAGAGCGCAAACATCCCGGTATAACGAATGTTCGGCATGACGTTTTGGAGTTGTCGGTTTTGAAGGACAGGCGATGCGTCAGGTTGGACTTCAGGTTCGCGATGGCATAATGCGGCTTCCCTGAAGTTCTAAACGCCTCGGGTGCGCGCTCCCGTGGAGTTGGTGAGATAAACATGTGGCAGATGCGACTCCCGCTTTCATTCCTGTAGAAAATGTTGATAGGAGGTGGCAATATATTGCTATTGGTGTTGCCACCATAGTCCTTGAGCACATACGGGTCGCTTATTTGAAAGTCTTCAGTGTCTTTCCCGTAAAAGGAGGTAAGCGAAAGGGGGTTGAACTCCCCAGCTTCTATATACCCGGGGTCTGGTGTAGGAAACATGGCGACAGTGAACATGACATCAGGGATGTCAGGCGGACCACCAGGAGGTGGATTCGATGGTGCCAACCGCGGACGATTTGTAGAACGGATGACGAGAATCTGTCCCTGTAAAGGTAATAGCCTGATGTTACAAATAGGTTGCTCCTTCGAGAAAGTAAGAACAGCCTTCACAGTAAGAAAAAGGACTATACCTGTTGTGAAAGCGTGATCTCGCGCGCGCATTTGAAAGCAGACAAAAGACCGCGGGCGTTAAGTTCCTTCACTACAATCATCTCGGGCATTTTTGCAACTAGCATGTTCGGAACGCCATCAATTTCACCAAGGTCGACGTTTCGAAGCTCCGAATCGCTGCGAAGATAACCAAGAAGGCGAAACGGCGGGGGTTGTGATGCAGCGAAGTCGAAAAACTCCTGAGAACCGGGCACAAGGACGGGATTTCCTAACGCATCCAGAGCGCCCAGGGAAATCTGCAAACACGCAGCGACGTACTCCAACGGCATGGGAGCATCAATTTGAAACCTTGGGTTGTTCAAGTATGGATTATATATGGAGGGATCAATACTGAGCGAGGGTCAACACTGGAATGTATGCTCTGCAACAAGATTACCTGTTAGCAGTTTGATGACTTTTCAACGTCTTTCGGCGAATATACCCGATACAAATGCTAGGAGTGCCTTCCACGTTCATAAACTTGGCGCATAAATGGTACGCTTTCCCCCGAACGGGTGTCTCTGCTAGAGGAACGATACCGCTGATGCGATGATCAAGAACATACACAACCAAGCTGTAGTGAGTTCTGGCAGGATTGCATGCAGAAGCGACCAGGTATTTGCCGCCTGGAAGTACTACCATTGACAATATATGTCTATGTGCCTGGGCAGAAAGTAAAGAGACGGCCAACGGGTTTGGCCGAATCCAGTTCTTGTGAACTGTGATGGCGCGGATGACTAGTCGCTCAGCCTCAAACGAGGTCAAGGAATGGGGTGAATATCGCCGAGAAGGTGGTAACGCAGGCCCATTGGGCCCGATCCTTCGCAGAAATCGCTTCCATATTATGCCGTGATGGGTAAGGTTGTAGAACAGCTTGTTAACCTGAAAAGAGGAGCTTAGAGAGAGATAATACGCACATACAAGTAGACAGTACCATTCGCAAGCACAGAATATCTTCCACCATCAGATATTCGAAGATATGATCGACCAATATGTCATCAGAAAGCATACTCAAACTTGGAAGACCACTGAAATCTTGGTGAACTCGCACACCCCACGTTCCTGCGTTTATTTGCTCATTTGTGTTCGAGTGAGAGCAAGAGACGACTGGAGAGACGAGACGAGAAAGCAGAGAAGAAAATTTGCCGTACATGATTGAGAGAAGTAGCAGAGAACATCATGAGGTGAATTATTAAGATATTTACCCCCCTAGTAGCCTTGTTTCACGCTTCCAGTGGAAATTTTGGATGTTGTGTTCGAAGATACACCATGGCGACAGCTTGAGAGAAAATACAACAGATTGACGGGGCAGAAGAGGTAGAAGTTCGAACAAATCACAACACTTTCCTAAAACAATATGACCCAAGTTACATCAGCATGATCGTCGATCTCAACGAGCCGAAAGGAGAACAAGGAAACCATATACTTGAGTGTTAGCGCCCTCATCCTGTGACCGAAGAGTGGCTCACTTGCAACTTGTTTGTGAGTTGGCGCAGTTGTCACGTCCCCCAGGCTAGACTACACAAGACATAGGACCAAAAATTGAAAATTGCAACCCTTTCTTATATCTCCCAGGGCCAATTGTTCGTATTCTTGTCCTGGAGAACCCGGGCTGTCTGACGGTATTGCGGACATACTGATCACAACCAGGTAAACAAGATTGCTGCTAGTGCAACTCATCTGGCCCCTTCACCTAGTTTCAAGGAGCGAAGTCGATTGCTTCGTCGATGATTCAGTGCGGTCAGGCTTGGGTAGTAAACCATACATACGAGCGTATGTACAAACTAGCTCAACTTGAAGGTGGACTCAGGAAAACAGTTTCAAGAATCCTCACGCTTGCCTTCAATTTGCGATATCTCCACGCTGGCCTTATGAAGCATGTTTAGGAAACGGTCAAGCACCTGTGTACTCCTACTACCAGAACCTCTTTATCATATCTCGATTGTCTGATAGAATCGCCGCCTTCAAGGATGCTATAAAGTTGCGAGTTGCAGAGTAATGCACGCAAACATGGTAAAATTCGGATTTGTGATTTTACCCTGATGATCACGCATTTAGCCGGAGTTCCCACTCGACCATGATGCGTAGAACCCTTGCGATACTCACCGCCGAAGGAAGGTTCCGATCCGCGAAGATGTTGGAAGGATTTGATTTACTCTCTTTCAAGGAGTGGCTACCCGTAGGTTATGAGCTTGATTCGGAGGCTCTCATGCCATTTCGACACGTGGGTCCACCCCTTGACCATCACGGTCATGACATGGCTTCGCCGTTTAAACGGATATTTGCGCATTGATGACCATGATCCTGAATTTTATGGATCCGCGGTGTTATTCATTCTCTACAACCCGTAGCCGACTTGGTCTGCAGGAAGTCTTTCCCAACAGACTCAAGCGGCCTTCAACATATACGAGAAACGTTGTTGACCATTTGTTTTCCCAACGAAGCTAACAGAACCGATGTGCTGACTGGGAGGGAGTGCATTCGCGGTTGGACTCCAGCCTCACTTATGGATTGGGACCGCTTCGTGTACGATATGAAAATCGGCGTACCACAGACTGGCTGGAAGCGGTACCTCAAATGGATCAATAGGTGTTAGAATCGACCTTCTGGATCACGGAGTCTTTACGTGTGGGTGATGTTATGTGTATTGCTGGAACTAAATCCACTTCCTTTAACATAATTATAATGACACGACGAGGCTACCGTGAATTGGACAAAACCTCTGGCAACATTCTGTCAATCGCTGACTTTGACTACAAGTTTTCCTGTAGTTTTTCCGCTAGTCAAGTCGATCTGTGCCTGCCGCACCCCCTCCGTGGTGAATGGGTACTCCTTGAAGACCTGTGTCTTTAAGGTGCCGTCGGCAAGAAGGAAGAACAAGGCGTTTCCGTAGTAAAATACTTCTTCTTCGGTGTATGTGTAGTTGTTCATGCTGTCGATAATCTGAACGTGAGTATACAAGTGAGGTGAGCGTAGTTTTAAAGCGTACGTAGGTCGCAAAAGCTTCAGGTTCTTTTGGACAAGCTTAATGGGAGGGAATGGTAGAACGGCTCCTGAAGCATTGCCCACTGATACAAGAGTGCCCTTTCGCCTGAGCATCAAAAAGTTGGAGTCGAACCTGCATCAAGGTTCGAGTCAAGTCAGAGCATGAAGAGCGTAACAGGAGTTCGACCTACGTGTCTTTACCCACACCGTCAAAGACTGCATGGACACCCTCTCCGTTTGTGATTTCTAGCACACGTGCAACCGTATCCTCGTTCTTATACAAGATGACATGATCGGCCCCATTAGCTTTTGCAAGGGCAGCCTT